>WEKX01007513.1:63563-121045 GCA_013390025.1 Pitta sordida
CAGGGGAGGTTTAATCTTAACGTTAGGAAGCGGTTTTTCACAGAGAGAGCGATTGCACATTGGAATGGCCTGCCCAGGGAGGTGGTGGAGTCACCGTCCCTGGAGGTGTTTTAAGAGAAGACTCGATGAGGAGCTTAGTGACATGGTCTAGCTGGGGGGTGTAGGGTTGGATGATCCTGGGTCCCTTCCGGCTCGGAGTGGCCTGCTAGGCTGTGAGGGAACTAGGTTTGTGTTACCTGTCTGGGATGTGCTTTCGGTCTCTGTATGGGTGTTAGATGGTGAGTTGGACTAGATGATCCTTGTGGGTCCCTTCCAACTCATAATATTCTGTGATTCTGTGTGATTCTGTGATTTTCAGATAAGACATAACATAAGTATTGTGTATTACAAAATCACAGTCTCTAAGGGCAGTCTCTTCCAGTGCATGGTATTTATGACTTTTGAGAATAAAGGTACTAAAATCAGAGAGGTATATGTTTCCAATACCTCATGTGCAACGTGATGAACTGTCAATATCCCTCCAGTTCCATCAAATATTTTAGTTTTATTTCATTTCCAGAAAACATGGAAAGAATAATTTATGATTAATTTTAAAAAGTAGAAATATGAATGTAATCAGCACTAGGTTGGTCTTTCCTAAGTGTTGCCTTCCTCAATCTACCTCCCTCAGTCTCTTTCCTAAGAAATACTGTGAGTTTTAGTCAAAGAAGCCATATCACTAACCTTTACATCTTTCTTCACCATATGTTGTTACATTTTCCTGGCACCTCAGTTTTTATACCACATGTACTTTTTACTCAGTTTGAATACATGTCTAACAGTACAAACTGTTGGATTTTGTTAAATTGTGTAACCCTGAAATACTTGTATGACTTTCCCTAGACTCAGTCTATGATTAAATGTATTCTCAGTCTTCTTGTTGACTTAACTGTTTAAAGTACTCAGGCAAAATGGGCAGAACAAACTTCTTTGGGAGCTGTATATCCATCATAAAATGTCTCTAAAGTGTTATCTATCCAGACTGGTATTTTTCATGCTTTATCACAAATCAGTCTCACAGATGGATTGCAGTTTGCAACCTGAAGTTGTTCTTTGGAGTTAACTTGGCTGTCAGGCCAGCCTATCTGCAGTTCTTTATGCTTTCATAACTTTTGTGCATGAGGCTGAACTATTTTTCTAGCTGGCTGAGGGATCAATGCTGTGTCATTAGAACATATGGAACAAAACTGTGTTACCCTTTTGGGTTTGATTTAGCATATGTGGCATCCTGGCCTTCGTACTTTTTAGAAGTGCCTGCACATAAATGAACACAGTATGGAACCACTTAAATCATGAACCTTAAAAGTATTTTACTTATGTTTTAGATCATCCTCCAAATCTTCAAAATCATTCAAGACTTAGAACTCCACCACCTCCAATATCACATGCTCACACCCCGAATCAGCATCACGCAGCCTCCATCAATTCCCTAAACAGAGGGAACTTCACTCCACGCAGCAATCCCAGCCCAGCTCCTACAGACCACTCTCTTTCTGGAGAACAACCAGCCACTACTCAAGAGCCAGCCCATGCTCAGGACAACTGGTTACTTAACAGTAACATCCCACTGGAGACAAGGTAGGTCTCTTTCTTTAGTACTTCGAATGTTCTGACTGTATGCTAAGGATGTTGCGGTAAATACACACGTGTATAGCTAGCCATCTAGTTTGTGAACTGGTGTTTGACTTTGAGTTGTACATATTTATTATTTATTGTGTCTTTTTATTTGGACTAGGAGAAGAGGAAATTGCTCTTCTTTTATCAACTAAAAATACTGTCTTTAACAGCTGTTCATAAGATTATTTTCCTCATTTAAAATTGGAATCAGCATAATAGATTAAAATGTCCTTGGTTTTCTTTGTTTTATTTTCCTTTAATGTCTTTTCTTCCTATGTGGTAGGATAAATCAAATCCTATTTTAAAAACTGAAATCAGTCAGTATATTGAAAAAATTTGGCTTTCTAGCTGTGCCTCATTGAGCAGGTACTTTTGTAGTACATCATTCAGGAAAGGCTGATCTTGTGTTACCTAAGGAGGAGAAGTTGGTGGCTGCATTTTACTCTTACGACATTACTGCAGCAAACATGAAACCCTGGATAGCAAGGCATCAGTCAGTTCTACCTTAGCAACACATGAAGGGTTTGACAAGGGTACAGCGAGTTATTCTAGTTCATAGCTTTGTTCAGGTACTATGTATGTTCTGGAAAAGAGAGTTGTCATACACCCTCGGCCTCATTCCTCTCATCTGATGGTGAATGCATCTACTTGCTGTCCCACTTGTATTCTCCTGTAGTTTTACTTCACCGTTTCCTTTGCTACTGAGAAATCACTGAGAATGCTGGAGTCATTAGCCCCCATACATGGTGCCTTTTTCTGTCTGGAGAGAAGTCTTCAGATCCGAAAAGATGGTGCAATTACTCAACTATCTTTTTTTTCTTCATTTCCTTCGTGTCTAATCTTCTCAAACCAAAAAGATTTTAGACAGCAAAAAACATAGAGTACCTGCAAACTGGAACAGGGGCCAAATTTGTCACATCACTGCCTGTGGGAATCTCATTGGGAGCAGCAATAGTAGTGTCTGTATCCTGGGACAAATTCTACCCAGTTTTGCCAACTTCTGCTAAAAGAATGTTTTTTAAAATGATCACGTCTGTCAATCTTTTTGAGACTGAGCTATGTCTGCTGGCCCTCTGAAAACAGACCTCAGTATCACATTTTTTGGCATTTAGAGATAATTAATTTCTGTGCAACTGCTTGATTAAGAAGACTCAGCTAAGAAGCTGAATCCAAAAGATTAAGACAAAATTATGAGCAAGTAATGCAAGTGTGATTTGGCAACAGTTTCAGTAATTATATTGTGTTACCAATTTTTGAGCATATATACCCAAGCATTGAGTTTTATGTGTTATTTCTTCTTAAAATTACATTAAAAATTACTTAGGCCCCACTCGCAGCCCTATCATGATAATGCTCTATAATTCTGGAGGAAACCCTGTGCCTGTTTCTAAACTGAGTTGTGAATTCTGTATAGAAGAGATAATATACCGTTTTAATAGTATAAGGGCATCCTCACATCTGACTGCACTCTCAGCACCCACCACCTTACAACTGAGAAGGAATATCCTAGCTGCTGGATCAGTGGAAGAGTGTCAGAGACAAAAGCTTTTTGCTATAAACATCCTGCCTTCATTTTCCGGTTCTGGTGGCGATCAGAGAGAGTACTGGAGAGACAACTCTACCACATCTTATAAATGCAGGAGTTCCCAGACAGAACAATTATCTGACTAGTCCTGAACTGTTCCTGTTAAATTGTAAATGAGTACATCCTTAAAGGCTGTCCTCATTTCTTCTCTGTGAAATCATTGCAGATGAAAATTTTTCAAGATCTGAAGCAGACTGCTCTTTCTGCAGGTTGAATTGGTCACATTATGGCTGTTAATCACACTGAAGGTTGGAGGTCTACCTGCATGAAGAGCTCCTTCTGCTTCACTTGATGATTTCACTTACAGCACAGATCAGTGACATTTGTACTTGATTCTCAATCTAACCATTTTATTAATTTGGTAGAAAACAGGTCATTTCAAGACTGGTGTTGAGGCTTTTGACACACTGGTTGAAATGGCATAATTTTGCCCAGTGTTCCTTTAGACAGCAAGCATGTTGGATAATAATGTGTAATTTTATGCCAAGCAGCAAATGAACATGAGTGACTGTTCCTTCACTTATACAACATTAAGAAAATAAAATGTATTATAATGGTGTCATTAAGGAAAGAGGCTCTGCTCATAGATGATCAGTAAATCTGTGACTAATCTCTGCTCTGACAGTCTGCTCTTCTGATGCACAGAGGTCTTCCGTTTCCTTCAGCAGGCATTCTGTGGACATAAAAGACAAAACTACAGAGCTGTTTGGCAAACTTGAATGCCCGATTCCACCACTTCCATGAAGGTGATATTCCTCACCACAAAGAGTTTTAGAACCAAAAGAAAGACTATCACCTAAGAGAATAAAGTATCCTATATGTAAAAATAAAAATCCTGGCCAAGAGACATTAATCCAAGAATTAAGGGGTTTGAAGTTAGGAGATTATAGTAATCTCATGTTGAAAATGGAATTGTATTTCTCTTGAATATCCGTTGGGGTTTTTTTAATCTTGTATTAGTCAACAGAGGGAGAGAAAACATGAAGAAAAAACATGCATCTTTTAGACAGAGATTGCCACAGGCTGTGAAATGTGCCTACACTTCGAGATTTTAAGCAGCCCAGAGTTTGAAGAGACTTGATTTGGACTGCTACAGACTCCACACAGTATTTGAAACTGGGAATTTAGGATGGTTTGTCACTGCCTAGAAATTTCCATTCTGTAGCAGAGATGTGTAGCGCAAATGTACAACTGACAGGATAAGCATATCTGAGAATTTTTTTATATTGCAAGAGGAAGAGCCCCTCTTCTTCTCTCCCTCCTTTTCATTAGTTTCCCTTTACTTCCTTTTCTCTGTTTCTCCTTTCTCCTCTTTCTTTTCCTGTCTGCTCCCTTTTTTGTTGCTTTAAAAGCCATGTATTATCAAGGTTGTGAGAAGATCTTTGCTCAGCAGTCACTCCTGACAGGTAAGTCTGTTCCCCCACATTTATTCCTGAGCTTTCTTTCTTCCGTGGCCTTCTTTCTGTCCTGTTTACATTTGACCTGGTGGAAGCAAATAAATACCAACTAGATGAATGTTTAGTTGACAAAACAACAGTTTTCAGGAGACTTCCATTCCTAGGAAATTGCATGTGATAATCATGTAAGGTCAGATTTCTGCCACCACAACTCCTAATGAGAAAGGAGAGCCAGCGATTCACAGGTGATCTCCAAGGGAGCAGTCTCTGTCCAGCCTTCAGCCTTCCGGGAGGAGGACAGTCATGCATCAGTCACCCTGGTGACCCAGCGACCTCTCTGTTACAAATGCGTACATTATGAAATTATATAACCCTCCCCTCTTCTGTTTTATTGACAATCCACGACTGAAATTCATGGAACCAATTTGACATGGATTTTAACTACTGATGAACTTTTATTGATTGGTGTGTTGCTAGATGCCTTGCCTCTTACCCATTAAATGCTCAGTGCATGCACATATGTTGCTTCTTTTTGCATTGAACCCAACATTCACCCTTTCCTGCATTCCCAGGGAATGTGAGGAAGCCGCAAACACTTGGGATTGGATTGATATCCCAACTGCTATGGCACACAGCTCATGCATGTTGATCCGCTTTACTCCAAAGCTATGAATAGGAGTCACTTCACTTTTATTTAGATCAAAGAGTAGATCTGTTCTGTCAAAGCAGCCCAGAGGCCTCCAAAAGCAGGGAGTTGAGCTAAACAAGTGCTGGCATTAGCAGCAAGAAGAGGAGGAAGTAGAAATGAAAATTCAGGTTGAGGACATTTTAGAAGAGACAGTATCAAGGTTTGTATAATGTGACAGGGCTGGTTTCTCATGGTTTAGCATGTTACCTGAATCCAGGTTTTTTGACAGAGGAATTATTCTTTGAGTTCATGTCACTTATATCCTCTAAGCTCTTAATCCTGCATAAGTGATAAAGTGTCACAATGATGTTATGTTTCTTTTGCTTGTGTTGGCATGAGGATTTATTCACATTCAGGCTTAGATTCAGTTTTGATGCTGAAAACAGACATGGGCAAAATCAGGACTGTTTTTTGTTTTCAAAAATATGGGAAGAATGTTCTTTTGCCAGGTCTTGAGAAACAAGCCTGAAGGTGAAAGACACAGTCTGTTCCCAGCTGTGCCTCTGACTTAATTCTTTGTGTTCCTACTATTCTCCTCAAAAATTTGAAAACAGTTTTTTACAGTTTCATTTATAGGTTAAAATGTGACTCATGCCAGGGAGGACAGATAATGCACCATGGCACTACTGTGTGCAAGGTCAATCTCAGCCATTTTCTTATGCAGACCCCAAGTATGTTGCTTGTTGCCTGTATTATCCAGATTACAGCCAATAACCTGGTATTGGAATTTGGGTTACAGCTTAACCTGTTTCTAGAGTCTATCTGCTTATCACTGGGAGACTTTCATTTGGAATACTCATACTGAGCAAGACTTGCATTTTGAAACTTCTAAATAGCAAGTTATTGCTCCACAAAGGAAAACAAATTAATCAAATTGCTAACTAAAAAGTTCTCAAATCCAAAACTGAAACTAAAGCAAAGAGTGGAGGAAATCTCTAAGGATGTTAGATGCAATTGTGGCACCAAGGTGTTGGCCACAGGGGGATATACATACTCTGCTGTGCCTTTTCACAATCACAGTAACACAGATGGAGGACTATAATCAAATTACAGCTGTGCTGGATTGAAAGCTAATCCTCCTAATCCAGCAGTTCAGAAGGTTTGACATACCACTGGCAGTCAATATTATGGAATGAGCAAAGACATCAACTTTTTTATACACGTGCACATGGGTGTGCGTGCTTATATGTGTGTATATGGATATATATGATATATATATGTAGTGTTTATATACGAAGTGAACATTCTTAAAAGCTATATATGTATATGTATAGATGTAGCATCTTATACATATAAATATATGGTCCATCATTCTAATTCCATGCACAACTGCACTATAACCATTGTGATTTATAAGATCACACTTCATATATGCATGACTCACTGGCTTCATTCATGTTTCCATATGTATGTAGAAACATAGCAAAGCAGACATTCCTAGAGACATTGCAGGACAACCTCATTGA
Source organism: Pitta sordida (assembly GCA_013390025.1). Lineage (NCBI taxonomy): Eukaryota > Metazoa > Chordata > Aves > Passeriformes > Pittidae > Pitta > Pitta sordida. The sequence goes on from WEKX01007513.1 coordinate 70,356, forward strand.
GATGGACATTCTCACCTCCTCCCGACATGACGGTGCTTACAATGATGGGTATGTGACACTTACGTGGTCTTCCTGTTTACTGTACAGTCATTATGATCCTTGCATGAAAGCATTTGGTCATATCGGTGATGTTAAGGATGACACCATAGCTGCCCTCTTCCAAGATGGCTTTAGAAAATGAAGTTCTGGGGCTTGGAGCATTTTGTCCTGTACATATTAATGACAGGCTCATTAATATGCTAGTGAGCCATAGCATGCCATTTGCTTTTGCTTCCCTTGTTGTTCTGAAAGTAATTTTATTACTAAGAAGTACCTACAGCAATTTTGAGTCCCATATTAACTAAAATATATTTAATTCTCATAAACCGTTATTGTGTTGGCAGCCTGATACTTCATTGTTGATCTGATATCTTCCACATATCTTATCTGACAAGTGTCTGCCAGTAGTGTACGTAAGCCAAGCCTTTGAGTTTGACTTAACCAACCATTCTGGCATCTTTACCTAACTTTTTATCATGTAACGGTTAAGCTGTAATCAGCTTTTAACTTCATACTTAGTGCCAAAACTGTTGAACCTTGTGTTGGCAGTTTCTAATCTGGTAGCCATTATTCATAGAAGATCTTACGGAGTACTTGAATACTGCAGGTACTTCTTTGCTCAGAAGAGATACATCTCTGTCTAAATAAATACTTTTCAAAACACGGGATACTATCTGACTAACTGTAAAAAATAAATGTTTTTATGTAGAGCATTACTAGAAAGAAAGGATCTTTCTCTAATGCTCAGCAATCATGCTTAGAGTGACAATAAAACTATGGCTGTAGTACTACAAACACCTATTTTGGAGAATTATGTGCTTTTTTTTTTTTTTTATTGCACGAGTTGGTGGCTGTTCTGCATGATGATGTTTCTGCGTGTGACATTCGCCCTGTGACTGCAGAAGTGACTTCATGGGGAAAACAGAATCACATCCTCGTAACAGCCACTAGCTTGACTGACTCTTGAGGATCCATGCTGATTGCATTTACTCTGGCTGCAAATCTGGCCCCATAAACCATGGCAGAATGTGCAAAGTGCATTGGGGCTGTTTCTCAGTCCTCACAAGCTGCATTTTTGTTTTACATCGGCATGGTGATAGATGAGTCAGATCCATTTCCCTGGTTTCGTTCCCTGAATTTGAATGCCTTGTACATCATGATATCCCACCAAAATCAGGTTTTTCATTTAGGATTCCTGTGGACAGAACTCCCATTGGTACATTTCATTTCAGGAACTCATGAACTTCCATGTGTTCTTTTCTGCTGACTTTCATGAGTCTCACACGAGGTGCTAATAGGCTGGTGCTCAGGCTGCATTTGTCATAATGGGCAAAATCCGATGCCTCCCAATGTGTCACTGGACAGGAAATGCTGTTGCTTTGACAGCAATTCACACTTTTTTAAAGGTACACCTCAAACTAAGGTGCTCTGGACTGCTTTCTGGAAGCAGATGCCTCTCCCCACTGGCACTACACAGGACTCTGATACTTTTAGCCATGCCATTGTCTGATGCTTAAATTTGCTGGGTGGGAACAGTGTGAATACTCCCCTCTGACAATTTGGGTGCTGTGGAATGGCTTAAGCTCTTTTTCCCCATCTCCATTCACCAAGACCACACAAAAAACGCTCTCATGCAGTGATCACTGAATTGATAAATGCCTTCCCCTCTTTAATCCGACCTATGCTCCTCTTTCAGCCTCCATGGGGCATTTCTGTGGGAGTATGAGCAGGCTCCCAGTTCTGCCCATGCCACCAGTATGTCGTAACTGTGCTTGGGGTATTCATCTCACTCTAATGCCAGCTCTTCCCCAGAGAGGACTCCTGCCCTTGAAGAGTTCTCTGTGGCACTGTTGGCACTGTGATTTTTTGTTTGATTTTGTTTTCCTTTGCTCTGTTTTACTTGCTTTTGATTTTTATTCTTCTCTTTTGTGCATGCCATCCATGTCCGTAGCCAGCATTGTGTGGAGCTGCTTTCCTCGTCCTGGCAGCAGTTGCCATTCTCCCACCTCATGTCTCCCGTGGCATCGATTTGTGTGAGGAGTCACTTGCTGTTGGTCTTTCTTCCCTCAGGCACTTCCTGTTCAAACCTGGAGGCACTTCTCCCCTTTTTTGTACAACATCGCCGGGATATCCCCTGACGTCCAGCACTGTGTACTCACCTCCCCCTAGGCCCCTTCCCAGAAGTACCTTTTCTAGGCCAGCCTTTAACCTGAAGAAATCATATAAGTACTGTAACTGGAAATGTGCTGCTCTGAGTGCCATTGTCATCTCAGTCACACTGGTGATCCTGCTGGCCTATTTCATAGGTAAGCTTGTTTCTCTTTGTTTTTCTTCTTTTTATTTCATTTCTTTACAAACCGTCCCATAGTGCTAATACCTGGGAAACAAAGGGTCAAGACTATAGTACAAAATGGTGTGGAAATAAGGCCTCTGTTGAGTTAATTGTGGTTGCAGTGTTATGATAGGGAGCTTAGCATATGTCATAAATCCAGAAGAGCTTATTAAATCATGAGTCATATGTTGTTCTCCCTTCAATGTCATGGACTGTTTACATTCTGCAGAGGAAAGAATACCTTGAGTGAGACAAACCCACCAGGTCTTGTCTAAGCAGCCCATTAAAACAGGCAGTGAAGTCCATGTCCCCATCCCAGTCACGTCCATATCCTTGGGACTTGACTTCCATGGGACAAGGTCAGAATCAAGATCCTGATACACCACAAAAATGTGTTTTAATTCTAACGTTTGGTGACACATCTGTCTCAGTGACATTCAACCAATTATATTGAAGTTCACAGGGTAACCAGGAGGATGGAGAGGGACTGGGTGATGGTGGTTCAACAGAGCCTTTTTAGAGTAGGGAAAGCTGGTGAAATTTCCCTCTTGGGTGGAGAAAAAGTGGATTTTTCTTGAACTGTGCATGATGTGAATTTATTTGGTTTATGAGGCTTGTCAGTGTTCATTGCAAAAAAAGCATTCTTAGTGTATGTTGCAAAAGTAATTGAACTTCTAGAAGTGAAAATCGCACTTTTAAGCCTGTAAAACTGGAGTGTTACCATTACTTTTTCCTCAGTTAGATTTGATATTTGTGTTATAACTGTCTTACAAAAGTCCATTCCTAGACATCTGTGTTAAACAGTCGGTGGTGCAAACTCTAGTTGTCAGACACTTTTAGATGTGATCAGGAGTAAAAAAGCCCATTTCTCATGGCACAAATGAGACTTTTTGATTTCACTGTGACTTCCTGTACACTAATGATCTATAAAAGGTTGTGGTTAGAATGACACATCTTAGTCTGAATCGAAAGATTTTTGCTTTCATTTCACATGAATGTAATTAGCACTACCACAAAGGATTGCTTTTACTGTGTTCCTTTTATGTACGGTTCTTTAATGACTGATACTTTTCCACTTCTGCCTTGCATCATACTCTGGTCACTTTTATGTCTCCTGTAAGAGGAGCAGGAATGATTAATTAACCAATATTAAATCAGTAGCAGTTTGATGAAATACGCAGTCAATTTTCATCATTTGGTATGTACATTTGGACTCGCCTTTCTCATTTGTCTGGTATTCTCCTTATGCCCTGAACATGATTCCTTTGGACATTATCTCAGTGCGTCAGAGCAGAATCATTATAACTCAGCATAGTGGTGCCTGTTAATTCTGAAGGAGGAGGTGTGTGCTGTGTTTGATAGATTGAGAGAAGTTTGGTTTGCCATTCAACATTCTTGAACTCAAAACACTTTTTCAGAGTTCTCGAAAGATCATTCTCTTGCTTAAAATCATAGTCTATGTTGTCAAAAGGTAGGTCCACTGACTACTCTCCCATCCTTTTTTTATCTCCATTCAGATGAGTTCTGTGGCATTTGCCAGACTCCATGGTTGGCTGGCAAGGTGCCAGAAATGCTCATCATGTTGAACCACCGTAATTATGGGTCATAATTACTAAAGGAACTATCAATTATTAAAAATCAAATTCGATGGTTCAGCTCAGCATAAACATATTTAGCAAAGATTGTCTCTACCAGACCCAGTGTTCTAATCAACAAGCAAAAAGGCAGATATTTAATTAGATTTTGATGAAAAACTGTGTTTAATTTCAAGTATAATCAATTATTAATTACTGTAATGAGTGACTCTGGCGGGGTTTACTAATTAACTCATTTAAAAATTATGAATAACCTTTTCATTTGTAATTATTTTTTACATCCTGACAAGTTGCAGATGAGATTTGTATCACCTAACCCAAAAGAAAAAAATTAATCAGGGAGTCAAAATGTTTGTACTTTCACTAAGTTAAGCTGAGACATTTTGCATTCTGATATAAACTATGCAACTGTCCAGAGGAATGTGTTTATTCTTTTAAATAAAGTGATCTGTTTGCAAAACAAATTACTGTTTTTCCTCCAGTTTCAGAGTTTTTCCACCTCTATAAGTGCATAGTTGCATTTTCTTACAGATACCATTGCCCATTTAAGCAGTATCTTGCTCTCTTTGCTGCCATGGGGACAGACTGGTAAGGTATAACTTAATCATGAGTATAAGGTCTAGTCTATATAATGGCTCATGAGTGTTGGGAACTGGACAACTTTCCATCTGCTCTTGTTAGTTGAAACAACCACAGAAATTTTCATGACCATTTTCATCCTCCAGAGCAGACTGGAGAGCTCATTGGAAAGGCTCCCATTTAAGTGAATGAGCTTTGTATTGGGTCCCATGTCAGTGGCTTGGCATTTAATCTCTTTTTTTGTACACTGATGGGCTAATGGAAATACTTCAGAGTAGTACCTAGGCCTTCAGGATGTTCCTCAAAGTCAGGCACATCACAGTCCTGTGTTTAAATATTAAAAACTGGCCATTACAGGCCTTACCTTCCTGTAGAAGTGTGTGGAGCTAAAGGCATCCAGGGGTACATGAGAGATCCTGCTATGGACAATATTTTTGTGTGACAGATCCTCAGACACAACTGTGATGGGTGACCATCTGACACAGACAGAGCTGTGTGGAGACAGCGAGGCATTGGGTCATTTCTGAAGTTCTTTGGTGAAGGCAGTTTGTTTTTGAAATTCATCTAGAGCACTTGCTAAATCATTTGGTTGAGGCTAAAAGTCAAAGTTTCTATTATTTTATGTAAGTCTTTATGGCATTTAACAGTCTGAGGTTCATTTATCTCACTGGACTGTTTCAAAGAAGAGGAGAGGAGGCATGAACAGGCATCCATAGTAGCTGAATGTCTGGTATCACGTGTCAACACTGTGATCAAGCTGAAGGTTTTACAGGGCTGAGTCACTGGTCTGGAGAGATAAGGACAAACAAAATATAACAGAGTGTATTAAACACCAGAAGCTGGTTTTCATTTGAATTAACCAGTTTTTGATTGACTTGTTGCCACCTTTTCAAATATTCAGACACCACAGTAAGGCAGTGGCGACGATGCCCATCAGTGTTTCACACACACAGCTTATGCAAATCTTGGCAGAAGCTTGTCTCGTAGAAAAGCAGGGGTAGATTAGAGTTGTAACATTAAAATGTTGGAACCATTGAAATCGAAGGCCTCTTTGAGCAGCTTGTGACAGCCCTACAAATTTGCTATTCCAGGAGGTCATGAAGAGACATCACTTTAGAATGAAACCTCCTATTTTAAGACTGACCATTCAGTAAACAGCTAAACAAGGAAAAATTTCTTGGCTTTTGCTGGGACGTGATGAGATCTGTAGACCATTGAGCTCGGCCTTGGAAGGCTAATTTCTAGATACACTTACGCATTGGTAATACGGTGAGGTACGTTGCTCTCTGTGTACTTTCTCAGCAGTTTCTGTATCTGGTAGATGCTAGACTAGCATTGCAAAGAGTCTCTGACGTTGCTGTACTTGTGCTTGGGAAGAAGATTTCTGAGTTTAGAAACAGAAAAGACCTGTTTGCTTGTACAGATCTTCAGGTCCAGCAGCTGTTTGGCTAGATCTGTGGAACAGTTTCTGAATGAATTAGTGATGGAGAATAGTTTCTGCATGCTTAAATAGAAGGTATTACCCTCTGCCTGATGTAGATTCCAGACGAGATGGAAGTAAAATTTCATGTAGTTAGGCACTTGCAATTTTCCTATACTTAAGCATGTGCTGCGGTCGCATTGCATGAGCAACAAGAAAGATGGGCATTTGATTTAGATTAAAGTTAGGGCTGGAAAACATATTATGAAGCCAAAACAGTCATTCCTTTTTATTGGAGTCAGAGCTCTCTGCTTTTCAGCAATGTGTTCATTTGAACTCCGTACAGATGCAGCTTCACTTAAAGAACAGTGTTGCTTGCTGCAGGCACAATGCTTTGACTAAAAGTGTGCTAGGACTATGATGTGTTTATAAAGTGTCTTTCTTTTTATTGTCTAAGATTCACACTGAATGCTAACGATAGTTCAGTTTATCCAGGATTCTTTGATGCTATGGAGCAAACCCAATTTAAAGCAGCTCTCCAAAGCTCTTAGCAGTTTTACTAGTTAGCTATGATGTATAATGTACTGATTACCGTGGTGTTTACTTGCCACTAGAGATCCATAGGAAAAGTTGCTACTGTATAATTATTAAATTTGATTCATGCCTATTAATCCTACACTTATACCTTGATATTAAGGTTTTTATTCACGTTAAAATACAAAGAATTTATTACTCTGACAACAAGCTTCTTCACTTCTGCTTTAATATTTCTCTTCTGATCTCAGATTAAGTTCTGTTTTGCTACTGTTGACATTTGTTCTTTTGATTTACAATGATTGTAAATCAAAATCTTTGAATGTTTTCTATTTCCATCTTTTCTTAGATAAAAGGCAGAAATAGGAGCTAAACAATCTGTTCTAGCATCTAGCAAAGCCTTTACATTAGGAAGGCAATCTGTTATCTAAAGAGAAGCTTTGAGGTCCTTTCTTGGTTCTTTCACATCTTCACAAAATTGTTGTGGTCATTTCACTCAGTAACTGTACAAAATGCAGACAAGCATAATAGTGAATCACTGAAATATCGTGAATCCCTGAAATGCTTCAGTTCCGTCACTTTACTGACAGGGAGTAATCATCAGAGAAATAAGAAAGACACAAAATTAAATTAATGGCTTTAAACTGAAAGGCAGGAGATTCAGGTTAGATATTGGGAAGTAATACTTCACAATGAGAGTGATGGGGCACTGGCACAGGTTGCCCAGGGAAGCTGTGGCTGCCCCATCCCTGGGAAGAGTTCAAGGCCAGGTTGAATGGGGCTTGGGGCAATTTAGTCTAGTGGAAGGTGTCCCTGCCCATAGGTTGGAACTAGATGACCTTTAATGTCCCTTCCAACCCCAGCCTTTCTAGAATTCTCAGAAAATTAATCCATGATGGGATATATTCAGTCTTATAGTTCCTCCTGTTTTATTGTCTTTTTTTTTCCAATTTTAACTGCATGGTAGTATGAATTATAACTCAGATTTTTCATCACCTGCAAAGTCAGCAAGAGCTCTTTGATTATTAGTTGATTGTGTGCATCCTTTTTTTGCTTTGGATTTTCCAGTGTATGTTTGGATGGCAGCTACTGTTAGCTTTATAATTTAGAGTGAAGGAAGTACAAGCGATTTATCTGGAGCTTTAAAATACAGATGGTAAAGGTACAAGATCCCACTTTAAAGCTATTCTTGTTAAGATTAATTCATTCAAGTGGATGTTAAAAAACTCACCATAGAAACTCCGCTAAGGAACGTTCACTGTTTTGATGTAAATAAGATTTGTAACCTGACATTAAAAATGTTGTGATTGGAGAGATACACCATGATGTAGATGCTATTGAAAGAATCACAGAATCATTTAGGTTGGAAAGGACCTCTAAGATCATTGTGTCCAACATTGACATGTATCCTGTCCATATCACCTAGACTATAGCACAAAATGCCATGTCTGGTTGTTTTCTCGAACACCTCCAGGGATGGTGAATCCACCACCTCCCTTAGCAGTATATTTCAATGCTTAGCAATTCTTTCTATGAAGAAGTTCTTACTGATGTCCCACCTGAACCTTCCCTGGCACAGCTGGAAGCTCTTGTCTTGTCATTTCTTGCCTGGGAGAAGAGGCTGACCCTCACCTGGCTACAACCTCCTTTCAGGGAGTTGTAGAGAGTGATAAGGTCTCCTCTGAGCCTCCTTTTCTCCAAGCTGGACAATCCTAACTCCTTCAGCTTCCTCTCATAGGACTCACTCTCTAGACTCTTCACCAGCTTTGTTGCCCTTCTCTGGATTCGAAAAAGAGATACTGCAAGAAAATATTACTGCAAAAGGAAAGTAGAAAATACTGTAAATCTACTAATTTTGTCAGAGTTGCTCAGTCTGGGTATACTGGGAAGTATTAAAATGTAGGGTTTACATTTGATGATAATGTGTTTTGAACTTGGAGGCAAAACTTCTGCTTTGCAAAGTGGTTAGTACTTTTTCAAAATCTTCAGTGATAAAGACTGGTCAAATCTGCATCTTTTCTCAACTAAGTCAGTGTTTATTGAAGGTGGGAAGAAGTTAGAAAATTCCCAAAATTTTATTTAAAACTCTTTTCTCAATTTTCCGTGTTAAAATCCATAAACACATCATGTAGGCTGACCTTTTTAAACATTGAAGGCTAGCAATCTCCAACTACCTTACCATTTTTACACAGGTAAATCACATCCCTACTTCAGCAGACTTTTCCCCACCTTACATATGTAAGGACCTCATTAGCTCTTTTTGGCTCTAGAGATTACATTAGGATATTCTTATACAGCATCTTCTTGTGCTTATCCTTAAGTAATTTTCACTCTGTCCTTGCCATTGTTCCATTTCATGGACATAATTTGCTATCCATTATCTGAAGTGTATAGGCTGGCCTTTGGCACTTTTTGTTTGAATCACTCTAATGAAACTGCCCAGCTTTTCTATTTATCTATTCTGTCCTCATCACTTTGTCACTGGAATAGTGTTCGAGTCATCTACATATTTAGTGATCCATGATTTTGTATTTACTTATGTAACACTGATGTAAATGTTGAATAATTTCAGGCTGACTGTCAGTTATTACAAGAAATGACAACATTAAAGTCTTTCAGTTAGTTTTTACGTATGTGTATAAATTGTTCTTTACCATTGGAAAGTGCTTGTTTCTTTAGTTAAACCAAATGTTTTACTAAGCTATAATCTTGTCAAAAAAGGAGTAACTGTTTCACAAGGCCTATTTTTCAGAAAAGCAATATAGTTGGCCTGAGCTGCCATACATTCACTTTCTTTATTCTTGATCAGTTTAATTCTTTGTTATGTTTTCCATTATGTTGTCTGTAATAGATGTCAGACTGCCCAATCCAAGTGACTTGACTCCTATTCCATTCTTAAATATTTGTGCAGCATCAGCCCTATTGTAATTTCTTCATAGCTGGTTCAGTATTAATCAGTGTGTCAGATCCCTCTTCTGCTGTATCATTTGCTGGGTACAAGTTAAATGAGCCTGCAGATTTAAAAATGTTTGTCCTTGAATAGATGTAGTTTAATATAATTCCTGGTTATTAATGCACTGGAAGAAAACCCTTATTTCCTGTGAAATAAATTTCTTAGCATAGTTATTTTCAGTAACTAGAACTAGAAAGTACTTACTAGAAAATTCTTACTTAACACTTCACCCTGTACTACAACATTATTAACAATTTTCCATTCTCTGCCAAGTAAATAGTTATATTGTTGCTCAGTTTCCTAGGTCTCAGTACACTTAAAAAAATGTGCTGTTGTTCTTTGGGTTTTTTCAAGCCATGTATTTTTTCTTCATTTCCTCAGCTTCTTTTCACCTCTCTGCATGACTTGAGATTTATATCGATTACTCTTTGTTTCCCTATTGTTCTGGGCTTCTATATATACTAGTATTGCTTTTTTATTTCTACTTATTGTTTTATTTTGACACTGAATGAAGAGGTCCTTTTGTCAAAGTAAGTCTGATCCTCTTTTGCCTTTGTGGAATTTTTAGAAGAATGAGTTCTGTTTTGAAGTAGACCACCAATATGACTAATTCTTTCAACTAGTCAAAAGCGGGTTGAAGCTGGGTATCCAGAGGGCTCATCTCATCTGAGAGTCTGCATCACTGCTCCATGAAACCAGACATCAGTTCTCCCTTTAGATGCCTGATCCTTTTGTAAAATTTAGAACTGTTAATAAAAGGAGAGATTAATTTAATTCCATCTATTTTTTATTATATGGTAAGATATGGGGTCTCTGCCCATAAGCTTTTATCTGTTGCTTTTAGTGAGGTTTTATAGTTGCTATAAGCCCCCAGAAAAGAAAATAACAGCAGGCTAACTCCAGAAGTGCTGGCCTTGCTTTTATGACAGCAGCACAGATGTGCTGCTATAATCTTTATTTCATGACTTAGATTGACCTTTGCACACAGATGCTGAAAAGGAATCAATTTTACAGATCTTAATATCTCATGGAAGGAGTTCTCCTTGAGTCTATGTTTTTATTTCCTACTAATTAGTGTGAAATAACACAATTTAATTGCAGTTAAGTGGAGACAGAAAGAAATGTTTCCTGTAATGGGCTTTTTTAAATACCATACATTTTTGTGGGTAACTAATCATAGAATAATCTCAATTAGCAATGTCACTGACAGTGAAAATTACTCCTCAGCTATAGTTCAGTGCTTCTCTCCCATCCTTTTCTAGCATCAATTAGAAGATGGCTTCAAAGCCTGCTTTGTAGCCAAGTCATAAATTTCTGTTGGGTATGTGCAGCAATGCATTCTCGAAGGTTTTCACCTGTAGTTAAAGTTGAATTATGTGGTCAATATACATGTTGAGTAAACTAGATGACCTGTAAAATAATGAACAAAAAGTCCTATCCGCTTTTTCCTGCTCTGTCAAGATTTCAAACCACTATTTGTCCTGAAACTTAAAAGCTCCATAGAGTGTTGGTAAACTGTGCGACATCCAGCTGGCGGCCAGTCACTAGTGGAGTCCCACAGGGATCAGTGCTGGGCCCGGCACTGTTTAATATCTTTATTGATGATATGGACAAGGGAATTGAGTCCATCATTAGCAAGTTTATGGATGATACCAGGCTGGGGGCAAGTGTTGAACTGCCAGAGGGCAGAAGAGCCCTTCAGAGGGACCTTGATAAGCTAGAGAAATGGGCAGATTCCAATAATATGAGAATTAACAAGTCCAAGTGCCGGGTTCTTCACTTTGGACATAACAATCCCATGCATCGCTATCAGCTGGGGGATGAGTGGCTGTAAAGTGGTGAAATGGAGAGGGATTTGGGAGTAATGGTTGACAGAAAGCTTAATATCAGCCAGTAGTGTGTCCAGGGGGCTAAGAGAGCCAATGGTATCCTGGGCTGTATTAGGAGCAGTGTGGTCAGTCAGACTAGGGAAGTTATCCTTCCCCTGTACGTGGCACTGGTCAGACCACATCTTGAGTACTGTGTCCAGTTCTGGGTTTCCCAGTTTAAGAAGGATGTTGATCTGCTTGAGAGGGTCCAGAGAAGGGTGACAAGGATGGTGAAAGGACTGGAGAACAAGCCCTATGGGGAGCGACTGTGGGAGCTGGGATTGTTCAGCCTGGAGAAGAGGAGCCTCAGAGGTGACCTGATTGCTGTTTACTACCTGAAAGGAGGTTGCAGTCAAGTGGATGTGAATCTCTTCTCTCAGGCTGACAACACCAGAACAAGAGGACATGGCCTTAAGCGGCGCCAGAGGAGGTTTAGACTGAATGTTAGGAAGAGTTTTTTCACAGAGAGAGTGATTTCTCAGTGGAATGGTCTGTCCAGGGAGGTGGTGGAGTCACCATCCCTGGAGGTGTTTAAGAGAAGACCGGATGAGGAACTCAGTGACATGGCCTAGATGATGGGAGGCTTGGATGGATGGAACGTGGTCCCCATGGCTCCAGGGGTGTGAGTTCAATCCCTGGGTGGGCATTCGCCTGGGAGTTGGACTGGATGATCCTTGTGGGTCCCTTCTAACTCAGAATAACTTGTGAATCTGTGACTACTTACACACTTCCCTTTGCTACACTGGAATCTGATGCTCAGCAGGTAGTTAGAATTGTTGAATCTTCCTGTTTCAGTGAAAACCTGTAAACTCTCCCATCATCACCAGCTTTTCCTGTCTTCCTCTCTATTTGATTTTGTCATACCTTAACTTCCAAACCTGCCCTTATTGCAGTCAGAAACTTTTGCTTAGAAAGATGATGAAAACAGCATGTGCTAGATATTTTCAAATATGGTAGCACGACACAGCAGCAGCATCATACCTTGCTTGCCTAGTACAACTGTAGCATCACTTCATTATGCAGACTCTTTAAAAAGCAAAGCAGAACCAGACAGCAGAGATGATGGCTATGCTTACCCTAAGGATTTCAAAAGAAAATCTAATTGGACTATCAGTGGAGGAGAATTTCTTTTAATTACAGCAGAAATTATATTGAATCATGCATCAAAAGGGCTTCCTGAGGCTTTTGGTAAAAAAAAAAAACAACCGAAGACCACAATCTAAGCATAATGCTATTCCACACAGTATTAATCCAGGTAGTTAGTAACAGTTTATTTATATTATTGGTATGCCTTCCCCAGTCTGAGTGCATCATGGGCTACTCCACGTCTTGAAACATGTACGTGGGATCATTCTGGGCATCCAGCTGGTCCAGAATGGGTACATTTCTATACTGGTAAACTCTTAGGGATGGCAGACCCAAACTATTTATTGAGAGTGATCTCTGGTCCTTGCTAGCAGAACAGTGCACAGGAATTCAGAAAGTATTGGCCGACCAGAGCCAAAATCATGTCAAGAGTCCATTCTAGGAAATAAATATTATAGACCCATCAAGTTACACTGCTTGGTACTGTTTAACTCACTACAATCAGCTTAGTCTTTGGAGATGAAAGGACAAGGCAGTGTGGATCTCCCTAAGCAGGCATGTGGATATACTTGCATTTAATGATGAAACAAAATTATCATGGCCTGAGTTACCACAGGTGAAGATTTTAAGCCTATCACTACAAGGAAGACATTGAGGTCCTAGAGCAACTCCCAGAGAAGGACAATGGAGCTGATGAATGATCTGGAGCACAAGTCTGATGAGGGGCAACTGAGGCAGCTTGGGGTGTTTAGCCTGGAGAAAAAGAGGTTCAGGGGACTTTCTAGAACAGCCAGAAAGGAGGCTATGATACGGTAGGGGTCAGTCTCTTCTCCCTGGTAGCAAACTGTCCTAGGGTGACTCAATCGTGTATATATATTCCATATCTTTGTGCTTTGCTTCATTTGGGAGGGAATTTTGTTGTGGATACTGGTCCTTAGTGACCAAGGTCATTTTCTGTCTCTATCCAGAAGAGGGAAAAAAAACCAACCAGAAGCAGAAGTTGAAGGAAAAAAAAAAAATTCCAGTAGCACACAGGTCACAGCTGCAGAGGTTTGGGCTCGTTACTTGCTTTACCACAGCTGCAATATTTAAGACTGGAGAAGAGCTGCTTGGGCGTGTGTGCTCCAGCCCTGGGAGAGAGAGGGCCTGCAATCCCCTCCCCTCCCCGTTCTTCCTGCTCATCTACTGCTTTCCTCTTGAGTGCCTCCATCAGGACCCTGGGCTCTGGCTACTCTCTGGGCACCTGAGAAGTTTCTTCTGGGACTGTCTGGTGGAATTTGGCTGAGCTCTGCAGGACTTTTTGCATCACAGGACTGTGGGATATCTCAGGTTTTTGGTTTTTTTTCTCTCATAGCAGTAGACCTTACTGTTAAAAACTGTTGTATCTTGACCTGTGTGTTTACTAAAGTAAATAGCTTGTGGTTTCCACACTTTGTTTTGTTTTTTTCCCTGAACCTGGTGAGGGGGAGGGGTGGGGGGTTTTTTTGTTGTTGTTGTTGGTTTTAGTTGTTCCTTTTCGGCTCAGCCCCCAATCTGCCTCAAACCCTGACACAAGCAACAGGACAAGAGGAAATGTCCTCAAGTTGCACCAGGAGAGGTTAAAAATTGGATAGGTATTAGGGAAAGTTTCTTCACTGAAGGGGTTGTCAAGCATTGGAACAGGTTACCTAGGGAAGGGGTGGAATCACCCTGCCTGGAAGTGTTCAGAAGAGGTGTGGTTGTGGCACTTGGGGAAATGATTTAGTGGTGACCATGGTGGTACTGGATTAGTGGTAGGACTTGATGATCTTAGAGATCTTTTCCAACTTCAGTAATTCTGTGATTCTATACCCTAAATAGACTTGTGAGAGTAGGGGTCTGGATCACTGCTGCCAATGTGTTCACTCATGTGGGCAAAATTTTGCCATTGGATCTACTTTTATTTTATATTCATATCGCAGAAGCACAGGGGTAATGGAGAATTGTGAGACCTATTCTTTATTAGGGAAAACAAGCAATGGTGTGTGTTTTATCACATCCCAGATCCTCCCAAAGCTGGCTACATCAAAACAAGAAAATATGAGTTCACACATGCTCAGTAGGGACCTATTTAGAGTGCAGTAGCAAAATTGTCTTCGCCAAGTGTATTCCTTCCCTTTCCAACCACCTCCTACTGCTACCAACCAGGCTGCACATATGGCATCCCTAGAAAGCAATTGAACATGCAACAATGCTGGAGTTGCCTGGGTTGAGTGGCAATTTCTGTTCAATTGTTCTGCTCAGCATTGGGCTAGTGGAAAAAAAATCACCTGTGATGAGGGAATTAAAGGCTATTACAGAGTACATATGCATACAGGGCCTGATGTAAAATCACACAGGCAATCTTAATTCTGTTCTTTGCTCACTTTTGAGTGCTTGACTTGGCACTTTGAGTTTTTTAGGAAATTCTTTTTTTAGGTATAATTAAGATGGCTGTAGTTCTTTTTAGGAGAACACTGTGGGTTGAACTTGCTAACGCTTGTCTTAATCTATATGCTGAATTTAGTTCTAAGTTCAAGAGAAAAAAAATCATCCGGTTGTGTTAAATTTTGTTATTGAGAGAGCTTTTCATGCTGATCTGAACCATTCACTTAGATTTATAGCACCTGAAAGTATTGTGCAGGATTTTGCCCATGGTCTCTGGACAGGAAAAATATATTGTGTTGTTAATTGTGGCGTGTCACTCACTTTATCAGCTATCTCACACTGTGGATTTGTATCCATTTGCTGAGGCTTTCTACAGGAAAAAAAAGGATTTTTTTTTTTTTTTTACGCTCCAAATGAATTGTTGGAACAATCTGTTTTTCTAGTACATGTGAAGAAAAATTAGAAAGTAAATTAAAACATTCTTAGCCTGCTTTAAACATACCCATGCTTTTGTCATCCAAAGCAGCTAAAATAATGCAATGCTCCTGAACGCATGTGCAGATTAAATTTTTTCGTATCTCTTCAAAGGGACACAAAACCAATAGGATTCTGCTTTAGAGCTCAGTTTTGACAATGCTAATGAGCACTCTGGTCCAGATCTACAAAATCTGTATGTTTGTGCTGAATTTGAAGCACTTCTATCATGCTCTTGGAGTCACTAGATTTAGGCTACATAAATCTCATATTGAACCTGTGCTGTGGATATCAAGGGATTCTGAGATTGTAATTTTGTCAATTTTTCTTACATCAACTAGCATAGGCCAACTGGGGCTCCTGTGCTGTGAGAATGTGCAAAGTGACTAATAACACTAATGCAGTTTTCAGGATTTTTTTTATATTTTTTTTTTTAGGATTAAAAAACAAGCAGTGCTCTCAAAAACATGTACTTGTCTTACTATAATCAGGTCATGTTTGAGTTCAGGACAGATGATCAGGCAGCCATCTGAGAGATCAGGTCACACATCGAATTCTACAGCAATATTTAGATCTCAATGCTTGAACTGGGATATTTCATTTAAACTCTGATCTCACCTCTGTTGAGCTGGGGTGTTATTAGAAGACAAATATTGTTTGTGACTTTTGCACAGCAAACTGGGGATTTTTTAGACTTCAAGAAAACTATTGTATTAATTTTGGAAGGCAGGTTTTCTGACAATTTTCAGGTTAAGACAAGGAAGGAAAAGTGGCAGTTTGTTGATTTACCTAGGTAAATAACACCCTTTTTAATTAGTGCCTCACAGTATATATGTGTGTAACAAAAGGACGTTTGTAAAATTACACTGTCAACAACAGGCTAGCCTAGAATTTCAGTAAATGTGAAGAAGGGTTGAAGGCCCTCTGGTAGAGCTGTCTGTCCTCATTTCTCTAATTGAAGTGAGTATCCCAATGGGAAAACCAATATTTCTAATATTATATGCACAAATTAAAACTTCATTTAGAGGTGTAGTGGGACGATCTTATAATTGACTTTGATCTTGAAGAAATATCTCAGTAATATTTGTAGTAATATGGTCTCTGCCAAAAAGAGTATCTAGAAGGGAAAATATTATTTTACCTAGAAAGGCCCGATCCTGTATAACACCAAATTTACTAGAACTGTGAGGGCTGAAATAAGGTTCTTTGGTGCAGTAAGCTTCCCAGTACCAGCCAAATGTTGCTGAGGTCCATCTTACAACTTCCTATTCTGTTTCAAATTGGTTTAGATGGTGAAGGAAATTACTGATGGTAGTTAATCAGACAGGTCCTTAGATAAGCTCTGCCACTTGTATGTCTACTTTTTTTCCATAGGTTCACAGGTTNACACTTTAAAAAATCCTCCTTAAAATAACCATAAAATTATTTAAATATACTGATTTAAAACTGCATTTTCCCTTTCCTGGAAGAAATTACAAGCTACTGTAGCACTGGAGGGGCTAGTGATCATCTGTTAGTGGATTGAATGGACAGGCAATCATTTGAAAGTCTTTGGTCCCCAGGGGTAATTAGGAAGACATTGAATAGGAAGTGCTGACTCTTTGCATTGAACAAACGTTGAGCTTAACTGCTTTACTTTATAACATGTATTTCCAGTCACTTCCTTGAAGGTTTCAAAGAAATGTGATGCTTCAGCTGGAAGCCTTTTTTTCTTCCCTATTGAGAGCAATTGGGAACTAAATTAAAATATAAGTCTTCTCCTAAGAAGAAGCTAATACTATTTGGTAGACTGTCTGCTTCTGTCTTGGAAATCACTGATACAGCTCTTTAGTCAGGAGGGTTCAAAGGATAACTAGTTACTGTTAAATCAAAGCAAGTGGCTGTTTGCATTCAGGACTTCAGGTGGTTAGCACAGTGCTTTGTTTTCCTAAGAGGCAGTCCCCAATCTGGTGGCAAAAATAAGAGGTAGGAACCATCATTTGTATTCCTTCTTTACACGTGGTGATATTCATGGAAGGAAAGAGGAGATGTGGATTATGTCTGAAAGAACTACATCTGATACTTGCATAATTTGAGGTCTGAATATGAAGGAGTAGTCAGACAGCAGGGACAGTCCCAGCTATTACTGGATATATCCCGTAGGATATGTCCCATAGCACGTGTCCTTACTGAGCTGGCTGTGAAAGCACCTATCTCTTACTTTTAAGATATTTGAGGTATTGGAAAAAAAACCCAGAAACAAACACAACCCAGCTATTGCTCTGTTTTGTCATCAAATCCCTTCCTTCTAATCCCTTTACCCAAAGGTGGATGGATATAGATTGTCCAGTTTTCAGGATGAAGCAATTTCATCCCATCCCAGGAAAGTGTCTTCGGTCCTGATCTGTGAAAGGAGCCTTTGTAAACTCTTTTTTCATAGTGAAGGTGGATTATTGAGCAGTCAGGAAAGGAGGCAAATGGAGAATTTACAATAGTGAGCATTATCCCCAATGGCCTTCTTGATGCCTTTTTTATTTCTCTTAAGTATTATCTTGTTTCAAATAAATCAACAGGCCAGGAAGCAGAGCCATGGGATCTCCCAGCCACAAGCTGAGTGTCTTCACTTAAACAATATGTAATCAAGCTGCTTTGTTGTCTGTTTCTTTGAGAGGTCTGTTTCTTTTTGTCCTTTTTCATCTACATTTCCAAGCATGTAGCAGCACTAATCTGTCTGGGTTGTGGAGAGCACCATGAGCAGGCTTCTCTCTTCCCACATGGCTACAATCCTGTCCTGGTGTGCAAGCTCACATTCCTTTGAGCAGAGGATGATTTCTGAAGTCAGGTTTTCCATTCCTTGAGTAGGGTTTTAAGCCATGGAAGGAAAGCATTTATGTAGTGGAAATAATTTCAGATATTAGAATTCCTGGCTGCAAGGTTAGTGCCAAAGTCCATGGAAGAACTGACCTTGCAGGAATCTCTCTCTCCTTGCCCCACAGTGTCTGACTGGTATGTACACTTAAATTACAAACAACTGAAGTCTTTAATCAGGATACTGGATCTGAATTCCATATCTATGAACTGCAACACTCAGTGTCCCATGCCCTTAGATGAACAACAGCTTGGTCCTCTCTGATCCAAGGAGAGCATGTACAGTATACTGCATCCAGCTTGCTCCTTTTACCCTCTTCCCAAGCTGGTGGGGCCATAGAGCACTTCAATCCTCAGCATCCATTGTTTTGGTGTGTTCTGCCATGCTGGGGCACAAAAGCCTTGTCCAGTGCTGAAATGTTACAGCAGTGTAAGGGAAAAACAAACTGGGATTTTTTGTCCCTTTAATGTTTGTTTTGCTGTTTCCATTATCCTTAATCTTGTTTGCCTCTTCCTTGATTTATTGAAGATTGACAAACCACTGATTATTTCATGCTGAAAGGCTCCTTTTCGTAACATTGAAAGCTACAAAAGTATGATTAATTCTGCTACAGTCAATTCTACCACTTCTAGAGCTTTCATAAGATTTCAGTGTAGAGAGAGACAGTTATCCAGATAATTACAGTCAAGTTTTTTCCAGAGACAGAAGTAAAAGCAATATATTTACTTGAATCAAAATTAGACCTGAGTAATTCAGTGGTGGCATTCAGCTTTTTTTTCAATTAGGAGAAAAGGCAAAGCTCAGGTATCATTTTAGAGGTGTAATTTTAGAGAGCATGTTATTAGAAGTCTGACTGCCAAACATGAAGGTTAAAGAGGAATATGTAACCACCATGTGTCTTAGGCTTGTTAGCACACAGAGGGGAGAGCGAAGAGACAAGCTATACATATGTCTTCTCAGTGACTGACCTACAGCTTTTTTTTTATATTCCAAATCCTTTTTACTTTTTTGTTTAGCTTTCCTTTGCTCTTTCCTAACCTTCTTTTTCCAGTTTCTATATTTCTCACCATCTTCCATTTCTTTCTTGTTTTTATTCTTCTTTATGACAACAGTCCTCCTCAGCTGTTTCTTCTCACACTGTCTTTTCTCATTTTCTCCTTTTCCCCATGCTGCACAAGAGGGCTTTGGAAACAGTCCTCTCTCCCAGGAGTGGCCTTCTGGTTTATCTTGGCTTTGTTGTCACCAGTGTGGTGAGGTGCTCATAGACACCAGTGGAGTAGTGGAGCCAAACTTCTCCACATGGAGCCCAGTGCCAGTACAGCTGAACTGCAGAAGGTGGCATGGCTGTGCAGAGGAGCTTGGCTTTTCCTAAGCTTCTATGCTCCCCTGTGTTATTAAGCAAATATCCTGACATCCTTACATAAATATGGATTCAAAACCTGAAGGATTCTCACTGCAAAGAAACTGGCTAAGTTCTTCAAGTGAGAAGCCAAAAAGAGTTTGTGTCTTGCCTGCATGGCCTTTACTCTCTGCACTTGCTCTAAATCCAGGCTCACGGTAGTTGTCGTTAACTTGTTTTGTTGAGTTTCCATTATGAAAAACTCCTTATTCGTTGTTCAGGGCAAGATCAGTTGTTAGCCGGAAAACAGTTTCTATTTTATTTATTCTTTGGATTCTGTAGGAGCTTTCCCTGAGTGAAGAGTCAGCAAGCCACCAGTCGTACTGGTTGGACTTAGCTCTGAGAGGACAGGGGAGAAAGCAGCAGCCAGAGCCTGTGAGCTGCTTGAGAATGCTTTTAACAAACACTGTTGAAGCAGCTGGTGGCTTCAGTTGTAGCCTTAATTTCAAACATCACAATTGATTGGTTTGGTTATTTATTACACTTAGCTTGCAGCTTTGGGCAGAGCAACAAGCTAATAAAGGGCCAGGAGTTTGTTTTTCAATTTTTTGCTGACTTGTGTGGTTTCTGGGGGTCTCATATGCCTCAGTAAGCATGTCTTGTCTTTTCTTCTCCCTGTGATCTATCACAATCATCTGCCTCTCTCTGCTAACTCCTTCGCTCCATCAACCTGTCCCAAGAGATGTCCATTTTGTTGACCATGTGAATTATTATCTTTGTTTGTCCTTTTTCATCCTAAATGCTGGACCGCTTCCTTTGTTTTCTGCTCTGCTGAGTAAGTTGTTTTGGCTTTAGTCTTTTGCTGTCTTGTAAGCCAGTAGCAATAATACAAAGGTACCCAAAAGCCTGAGTCTTTTCAAAACAAACTTGTAAAGAATGCTCTTTTTAATTGGCCTAATAACATCAGCTGATACTGATTATGGCCTCCACAAGTAGCTATGGAGTAGGAATAATACAATATAGGAAGTGATAATGTGTCGAAATCAAAATATTCGTGATCCTGAATATTTGGTTCCACCACTATGAACTTTGATTTATTTGAATGGTTAAGTAGCTCAACTGATGAACTGTTTGCAAATTTTCTTTGCTGAAGTGAATCTGAATTCAGGAAGTGAACACAAATACCACATTGGCATGGTTGAAATGCTGAACTCAGCAAAGTAGTCAAACCCTGAATGGATTGGAGTTTAGTGTGCTTCTTGTTTTCCACCAAGAAGGCAACCAGAGGTGACTTAGGATAAGGCGGTTTATTCTGCCACAGAAAATTCTGTTACGCATTCAGCACATTTCAGGGCACGTTTTGCTAGCAATTAACTACAATGGTAAGGTTGTGCAAGTCAAAGCTTTAGTGTCAAAATGTGACCCTTTAGATTGCCTGCCTTTGTATCATCAAAATTGTTGGTGTTGAAACAGCCCAGAGAGGATGTGGGATTTACCCTAAATATTGTTTCCGTTCCAAGAGAAGGCAGACAAAAGTTTTATTCTCCATGGGAAATAAAATCAAAGCTTCTGCAAAGAGCTTGTCATGGGGCTTCCTAGGCAGTGAAAGCTACATGGTATTTTACAAAAGAGTACACTTTAATGATTGTTAATTGCACTGTGCTCTTTTAATACATGGGGAGCCTTCAATATCTGGATATTTACTGTGCATCATGATGGGGAGGGAGAAGGAGAAGGACGTGGGGTCTTTTACAGAGGTATTTACTCTCTGTCAGCTACATCTTGTATCTAGCTGAGCAGAGCTGGGGAAAAAAGTCAGAGAAAATGTCCACAGTGGGTTCCATTGACCTAGAGACTAAGAACATCAGAAATCTCAGAACTATTTTTACAGCTTCACTTTGCTTTTAGGAACATTAACACTTCAAAGTATATGATTGTGCCTCTCATCCATGATTCCAGGGCTTTTACGTGATTATGGTCCATCCTTCCCCTCTCTCCCACTCAAGAAAGAACTTTGCATCAACTGAGCACAGAACGAAGTTGATTTGTCTCTCCTAAAACCTTTAAACAATGTGCATCAACAGTTTTACAAATCCATGTAAAGACCCCAAACATCCACTGTTGTTGTCACTTGACACTGCATGAGTATGGCAGTGAGAGGGAGCAAGAGGAGGAGTGAGTCTTCTTTATTGGTATTTGGAAGGTAGTAATGGAATCACTTAATCAGGTAGTTTCCTAATAACGTGCCTGCTACATGAGTGTGTTTCTGAAGTAAATCAAACTCTTCGTTCTTGTTTCAGGTTGACTTTTGTTGTTATTGCCTACATGTACCAGAAATTGCATGATGTCTGTTTGTCTTATGGGTGGGAATATTTATAGGCTTATATTTTATGCTCAGAAACATCAAGTCAGAAATCCTGAACAGAGCTCTAGCTCTGAGCTTTTGCATTCCATTTTCTGAATTTTGTTAAAGCCATTCGGTAATCAAGATGCTATTCAAATAATTCTCTGTTTCTCAGATTTCTGCACTCTTGTATGCATGGTGGGCATGGATATCATTCTCATGGGTCATCACTAGAGACCTGCTTACAGCCTTTCAACACTTAAAAGGGTAATACATAGAGAGACTTTTTACTAGACTTTGTAAAGACAGGACAAAGGACAATGGTTTTAAATGAAAAGAGAATAGATTTAGATTAGATATTAGAAATTTTTTATTTTAACAGTGGTGAAACACTGGCACATGGTTCCCAGTGAAGCTGTGGATGCCCCATCCCTGGAAGTGTTCAAGGCCAGGTTGGATGTGACTTCAAGCAACCTGGTCTAGTGGAAGGTGTCCCTGCCTGTGGCAGGGGGACTTGGAACTAACTGGTCTTTAAGGTCCCTTCCAGCCCAAACACATTCTGTGATTCTTTGATTCTGTGATCTGTGTGATGATGGGATCAACATATGCAAGAAGCTTTTTGCTTTAGACAAAATCTAAGAAAAAACATATTATTATGAGCCTTTTGACTCTGTGTGACAACACAGTATCTATGTTACAGATAATTCTGTCATTTTCTAAATTTGGAGATTGTAAGACACTTTTAAAACATCTTTTCTATATTGGGACTTCGTAAGACACTTTTCAAATACAGTTGGGTCTCCTACATCGCAGAGCCGTGGTCTTAATCGGGTTATGCGTAGCCCGACTTCCACATTGAATGGCAGCTCATTAGTATGCAAATTTGTCCCGCACCCTCAGATGATCCCCAGTGCTGTTTCCGCACTGTGTTGCTGTGTATTGGTTGCCGAGGTGGCCGTGCGAGGGGTGTGGGGAAGCAGCGGAGTCCCAGCTGTGCCTGCGGGGATGGGAAAGCAGCAGAGCCCAGGGCAAGGGTTGCAAAGTGGAGCTGCCACCACTGGTGACGGATTGGCATGGACGGCCACGCATGTCACGCATGCGCAGTTGCAAAAAGGGGCCTCCTTCATAGCTAAAAAATCATGCTGATAAGATCTGAAGCTGCAATATGGGGGGCACAAGTGTAAGAGGGCCAACTGTATTTAGGATTGAATGATGACATAGAATGGTTGATTCATTTGCTCAAGTGGATGGATAATGTGCAGAAAAGCTGTAGCACTTCCAGTCTACCAGTTCTGTTGTTACACTGAAGCAAACTGTTCCCTTCTTAAGACATTTTCTCTCAGGTATTTAAATGCATTTTAATGCCTGGAAGAAATGTTCGTATTTTTCCCGCTGTACCTAGAGCAGTGCTGAGTTCTTTGCCTTCATTTGCTTGCAGTAAATAATAATGTACAACAACAAATTCCTCCTTAGGAGAGGAGAAGCAGCAATGTCCTGTAGGGGAAACAGTGGCCTTGCAACGTGTTCCTAAAAGTCTGTTTGGTACTTGGACAGCGATGTCCAAAGGACAAAGCAAGGGCAATGGTGTTGTGAAAAATGCAAACCACTGTCTCGGTTCTTGCCTGAACCAGTGATGCCCAGTATAATTTCATGCAGGTCATAGTAACATGAAAACATCTGATAGATGGAGCAGGGGTTAAGCATTTAGGGCCAGCAGAAGAATCTGGCCTGCTTGCTGTCTAGGATTGCCTGAATTTGGAGTAGTGAACAGTACAGTTCTTATTCTGCTTGGAACTGCAAACATTCATGTGGTTAAACAGGGAACTTGTATGCTCATAGCACCTAAGCCGTGGAGCTCTGTAACAGCTTCACAGCACCTGGGTAACACTGTGGTCCTTGGAGAGGTCTGGCCTGGATGGAATTCTCAGGCAACATCATGTACTGATGAACATCAAGCACCTAGCAGAGGTGCGTGAAATGCCTGCTTGTGAGCTTGCAAGCATAAAGTTCAGTGAATTAACACACAATTGCATTTTAATGCCTCAACAAGTTAACTGAGTCTGTCCTTTACTCTCCTATAGTTCTCCCTTTCTGTGTAGTAGGAAAAAGCAAATTCGTATCTGAGATTTTATGAGGTTTGTACCTATGAAGTGCCCAGACACTCTGATGATGAGGGCCATCTAAACACAAAGATATTATACAAACAGCAGTGCTAAATGCTTGATGCGAATTCCTTGCTCCCAGTCTGATTTCCTCTCTTCCCTTGCACAGTTCCTCTGCCAAGTAAATACCCTCCTTTCAAACGAAAGTACTCATCCCTCTGGATCCTGGTTGAATTACCAATTGTGTTGGTGGCATTCCTTCTTGGTATGTGTACCTGATAAAAATGAGTTTTGAATGGGTCCTCAGAAGACCTTCCTTGCTGTGCCTGCTTGCTGTCTGGGTGTTTTAGGGGAGTATTTTCTTTCTTAATGGTTAAGACTCTTAACAAACCCAATCCATGCTTACATGGTAAAAGAAGTGTTTTGCTCTTGTTGTGTTTTATGGTGTCATAGCTGTGCAAAGGCAACTTCAGTTATGTTAGTAAATGACAGGTGACCTAATTGGGACTGAAGTGGAAAAAAATCACGTTTTGCTAAATAGTCTAAATATACTGTTTTGGGAGAACTACTCAGATTACTTTTCAGTCCTTTTGAAAAGATTGTTCCTGATGCACAGGCTTAAACATACTAACCACGTGTCCTTAACAGCGGTAGCCAAGCTCAGGTATGTTGTGGTGAAGAAAAACAGAACTATAGGCTGTGGAAAGGCTCCATTTCTTTGGTGGTTTTGTGTATGTTAAATGACTGTGATGTTAGTGCCATCATACAGTTTCTTGGAGAAATTATGGTGTAAAATATCAAGGCTTTCCCTTAAAGAAATGTCATTCCAAATGTAGCAAATATCGGATCATTTAACTGTGTAAGGCCTGAAGCTAAGCTGGATATTGATTGAGGATGAAATGTTTATGTTGGGGACGGAAGAACTGATATGGGAAGCCACATTCTTTTGCTTTATATTTGCAAGAGGCAAATATTAGTTGTATAAGCATATGATTTCCATATTCCTCATACATGTGTTTGCTTTTGAAGTAGCCTGTCTTGTTCCTTAACTTCACTTGTCTTTATGTAATGCCTTGAAATAGATTCACATGTGCGCTGGATGACTGTGCATGGCCCAGAAACCTACAGAGAGCTTTGCCCTGATATCACACAAATCTAAATGGTGCTACTTGTTTTCAAATCTCAAGGGTTTATCTTTGATCTGAATAGAAGCTGAGTTGTAAGAAGGAATGCTCAGACATAGTCACTCACATTTGAGAGTCAGAGCACAAAGGCATGTGTGGAAGATGGATCTTAAATTGCCTTAGTTTTTATTTGAAAAACTGTCAGAGATGTCTGTAAGAACTTCTAGGTATAATTGGTGGGCTTAAAAAAAGTAAAAGAACCTGAATAATACACTGTAAATATGGCAAAACAAACCAAAGTGCAGTTCCCTGATATTTGGTTGTACGTTGAAAACTAATACTCCTTGTATTCCTGTGTTCACTGCATTGTCACCCCAGCCTTGGGAGCATTATGAAACACTGTGCCTGGCTATGCTTTCATGCAGACCATGAGTTCTGCTGGAAGAACCAGAGTGGATTGGTACAGGTGGTCAAAAAATAAGTTCAAGTGGGTGGAAAGACCCAGGGAGATGGTATGGTAGAAGCAGCAGGGGCTGTCTAACTATATTGATCCCATTATTTTCCTTGAAAGTAATGACCGCTAATAAGGCAGTGAAGCGAGGGCTTAGAATGTGCCCCTGTAGTTCTGAAACTCTCCCAGACAGAAAAAGATGACTTTTCTCATTGCTCACCACAGCCATGCACCTGTTTGGCCTAAACTGGCACCTGCAGCCGATGGAAGGGCAGATGTATGAGATCACGGAAGACACGGCCAGCAGTTGGCCAGTGCCAACGGACGTCTCCTTATATCCTTCGGGGGGCACAGGGTTAGAGTTACCTGACAGGAAAGGCAAAGGAACCAGTGAAGGTACGGTTGGTGTGTGTCCATGTTGTGAGTCTTCTGTCTGCCTCTAAACTGCAGCCATCCAGCCTCATGTTCCATTACTCTCAATGCTGCCATCAACAGGTGCTTTTCCAGCCTTACATGTCTAGAACTAGTAACTGTCAGTTTGTTTCCATATGTTTCTAAGTTTCATACCCTTCTGATCTTCACTAATGTAATAAAACTCTGTGAAACCCTCCCCACAAATTCAAGGCATTCTCAAGGTGAAGCCATCTGTGCCCCGTCTCACAGGATACAGAGGCCAGCATGAAAACCCTACCTCAAGTAGCTGTTTTCATGGGAAAACGTTGTCTCTTGAAAAATAAATGATTCTTGGAGTATTAGATCTAGCTTTCTCTACAGCTGTACAGCTGTATATTTGAGTTTGCCCAGTAGCAGATGTTTTGAGGACCAAAATATTTACTGAGAACTGTCAGTTTTGGCACTCCAGAATTGGAGATCTTTTTGCAAAAGTAGCCGGATAAAAGGCCTAGTCTCCACAAAGTATCATGATGTTGACAGAAATCAGTAGCTGCAGATGGGTCCTCAATTCAGTAGCACCTTATCCAGCAGCTTTAAATCCTAGTGTGCTTTTTTTTAGAGGCAGCACTTCCAAAAGTACCTTTAAGCTCTGCAAAGTTTTATCTATTCCTAGACTTAGCTAGAGAAATGAGAAATTCAAATTTTCAGAAAGCCTTTTTATGTGCGTGTCAAGCTTCTCTAGTCAAAGTTAACAGAGTCCAGTAAAATTGAAGTTATTGGATATTTTTGGTAGTTATTTTGGTGGAAAAAGGGTTTTGGACAAATAAGGTGTATGCTGCTGTTCTGGCAACTCACTGAGCTCGAAGTTTCCAGTGTTCCCTGGGCTTTGGCTGAGAGCCTATATTTATATGTTTAGTTTAAATTAATTGTAGTATTTTTTTGTATAAGAGACTGTCTGTATTTATTGATCCAAATAAAGGCCATAATTATGTGTGTTCCTTAAAACAGTGTATTTACTAGTAACTGATGGCTGCCACCAAGTTGCTACAAGTAAAAATCAGCCAAGCAGCTTATTCTCAGCAAACCCTACTAGACACTGCAGGAAGCTGCAGACAGCCCTGCTGTTGTATTCAAAAATACTTCACTGCAGATCTTTTTTTTTTTTTATTCCAACTTGCTGTATGTTTCATTTTTGAATCATCTAGCTTTGATCTGTTTCCTTTTAAAAAAGTCAAAATGAGAATAAATTGATGTTTCCAGAACTGCTATCCACTTGATTTTATTTTCACTGAAGCTCTGTTAAAAGAGAAGACTGGGAAATACCCTAGATATATCATTAGAAGATCCCTCAAGCTAATACTATATGCATATAGATGTTA
The DNA here is from genome assembly GCA_013390025.1 of Pitta sordida. Classification (NCBI taxonomy): domain Eukaryota; kingdom Metazoa; phylum Chordata; class Aves; order Passeriformes; family Pittidae; genus Pitta; species Pitta sordida. The sequence goes on from WEKX01007513.1 coordinate 97,601, forward strand.
GGAAATCTGTAGGGTTTAGAGGAAAATGTCTTGTCCTGACTAAAAAACACATCAAGACAGCATCTTTGTTGCAGGAGCGACACTGTCCAAACTTAACATATAGCTCTTTCCCTATTAGGAGACTCTTAACTGATTCTGGACTAGCAGTGTTACACGGCTTCCATTCTAAACCATAACATATGTGATTGGAATTTATTTTAAAAAATACTAATTGAAATATATTTGAAAGTCTTCTGGATCAGAATGAAACAGATTAGAATGTGTTAGAACATCCTTGGAGCCGATCTGAATGAATCATTACCAATGTCTTGACAATTCTCAGTGACAGTCATTCTTTCTTATCTATGGCTGTGTTCCAGCACAGCATTTATTTATGTTTAAGTCCAGCCCTGTTTACCAAAACACTTAATCACATATTCACATTTAAGCATGTAACTGACTGTGATTCAAGTCAGAGAACTATGTGCTCTTAAGTGTTTTGATGGGTCAGGGTGCATTCCTGTCAAAAATACAGGCAGATTCAGTAAGGTCTGAAATTAAATAGTTCATTTTGATATCTAAAGAAATTAGAAACAGTTGCTACAGCAACTAAAAAGTTCAAGGTAATGTGTGGAAAGAGCAAAGTCATTGACAGCCCAATTAAGGATTCAGACATCAAGTTAATTTTAAGGAGTCCAATATTCTGATTAAACGCCAATTTCTGATTAGAAGCTGAAATGGCTTTTTTATTGTACTTTATGAAGTACCTAGTCCAAAGGGTCTGACCTTACTGTAGGCTAAAGCTGATGAAACAAGGATGGATTTCAGGGACTGAGTTCAGTCTGGTGAAGGGAGCCACTCTTGAGACTTCTGTATCAGGATAAACATTAACCACTGGCAACATGATATGACACCTCTTAGGATATCAGCTTCTCAAACATACAACTGTCCACCAAGAGAAGACATAGACTTTTCTAATTGTGTCATTGCAATGTTTGTAGTAATATAAAAAATAAGTTCTGTGAGATTGCCTTTTGCAATCACAGAAGCATGTTTGTTTGCATGAGTAAGTGCTGTTCTCTGTACGGCATGCATCTTGTATTCCTTTTCTCCAGGCTCTCCCTTGCATAGCAACATCTGTCCTATTAAAGTCTCACCTTTCCTGATTCACTCTGATGTATGATCTTTATTAATGAACAATCAGAGGGCATATAAAAAGATTTAGGTTTTCTTCTGAGTTTCTAAGAATCTACAAAACATGTAGGTAGTAATCAGGAAAAAAATATACTTCATCTGAACCAAAAGGTGTGATGTCTTTAGCTCTTCTTTAATAGAACCCTCAATCTTTTCATCTTACAATAATGCAATAAGAGACTCTGCATGAAGACATGGGAACTGTTTCCCTTAATCCTGACAGTGTGAAAAGTAATTTTTAGAATGCCAAATAAATACCATCAATCCAGTTGATAAAGTAATTCCCTTCAGAATCAAGCTGGTTGATTGTCATTGTGCAATTGTACTCTATCAGTACAGAATGATTCAGACAGGATGCCCATTTACCTAAGCTGCTTCTGATTATCTCCTTTAATATACACTTAGACTAAAAAAGGATAAAGAGTCAGTAGATTTCCCCTCTGTATTTATTTGAAAGTGATGAGCACAGAAAAATGAGGATCTTACAAAATTAACAGTAGGGATTTTTTCCTGTTAACATGTATACAGCCTTTGCACACCTTTTGTGCTGGTATGTGAAAACCTTCTCCTACAAAATAACAGAGAAATGAAACATGCCATCAAGTCCTGCTTCACCAGTGTACTTAAGCAGTTGCCGACTTTAGTTTGGGGGTTAGTATTATTGAAACCCAAAATTCTGCTAAGAAGTTGTAATTAGTGTAAAAAAAAAATCTCCATTCTTCATAGCTAGTATGTATATAATTTCTATATTCATCTTCAGGGACAGCTAACAATTTACATCTATTTCTCCTAGAAAATTTACATTGGGATGGTATATGGAGAAGCTTAATAAAATACTGTGATTAATATTATATAATATTAAAGGAAATATTGTAATTTGAAGCACTAAAATGAAATGTTTTACCAGTCACCTTTCTAACGTGGCACGTTAATTCTGAGATTATTGGTGTGAATTCATGATAGGTGGGCAAAGATACTTTTGTTTCCCACTTCTGAAATATAAGTTCTGGAAGAAGAAATGTCACAATGTGATTTTCCTGCAAAAGGATGTGTGTATCTGGAAGTTTCCTTTTCATTTTGTTAGATTTGATTGATCTGTGAAACACAGAGTAAATTGCTGTAATAGTGTGAAGATGAGAAAACAAATTTATTTCAATTGCCAAAATTAGTAATTAATCCTTTTTGGTGGCAAGTTGCTCTCCTTACTAAAACCAGAATCTTTCGGGTCACACGACTTCATGCTTTTCAACTAGAAGTGTCCTTAATAAAGGCTATTTGCTAAGCAATTGCCTTCTTCATTGTCCTTGTGCCCTGCAGCTGAAGCGGTGGCCACTGGTTATAGCACAGGCTGAAAAGGCAACATTCTGGCATTTGATTTTTCATTCTGCCCCTCATGCCCTGGTCTTCCTTTGGGTCCAGACTTTTCAAAGCAGCCACCTGTTTTGAGGGCTGTGAGTGTATGAATTCTAACCTGGAAATTCTCAGGTGTGTTTTTGAGGAGTGCCAAGCTGGTACCCTTGGACATTACAGCATGTACTGATTCCATGTGAATACCTAAGCTCTCCAACCTGGTGGTCAGTTTAAGAAGCAAATACTTCCATTTGTTTTCTGAAAGAAAATGGATAATCATAGCACATTTTACAGATTATATTGAAACCCAATTAATTTCATGTTTCTTAACAGATGTTACTCAAGTGCAGGGTACTATTTCCTTTTTCTCAGTCCTTTTTTTGTCTTTACCTTTCTGTGGACTGTTCAACAAACTTCAAATGTTGTTACCACTGTCAAGAATTAATTTAATAGAGAAATATTTTCATTTCTCCACTTAGGCATTGTTCATGCTGCTATTCTCCACACTACCATTCCACTCTGTAATATGTCTGTCTCACACTTGCTACATTTCTTTTTTCTAATTTAATGATGACTTCTCCATTCCTGAAGTTATATTCATTTAGGATATAATGTCAGATGATTTATTCTTATCTTTGGAATGTAATTACACAGTCTGTTGTTACAATTCAAACAAAAGGCCATTTTTCTCTAGGTTGCTCTTCCCATGTTTGTGTTTTCAAACAAAACAGTTGCTGAAGCCAGAAATAACCCTGCCAGTTTTCTTCCCGTAGTCATATGGATTGGCTAGACAAAGAACTCAGAAGACTTCAAGACACTAATAGACTGTTTCTCAAGATCAGTGTCAGAGATATCAGTGTGATTGGATTACTTTCAGGACCTAAGACTAATTCAAGAATTTTGTTCCTGTGTTTTGGCAGGAAAGCCCAGTAGTTTCTTTCCAGACGACAGTTTTATAGACTCGGGAGAGATTGATGTAGGCAGACGAGCCACACAGAAGATCCCTCCTGGTATTTTTTGGAGATCTCAGGTGTTCATCGACCACCCAGTGCATCTGAAATTCAATGTGTCTTTAGGAAAGGCTGCTCTGGTTGGCATCTACGGCAGAAAAGGCCTCCCACCATCACACACACAGGTAATGGAACCTTATTTTGATTGAAGAATAATTGTCTTAAATTGTATGTTTGTATGGTGTGTTGTTTTATTTCATCTACTTCTTTCAAGAATTTGTTGCGTACTTGCAATATGTCAAAGATTCTTTATCCAGAGAAAGAGAAACAAGTGACAATTGCAAAATTTACACACATTAATCTCGTGGGCTGTAGGCAGAAACAGAGGCAGTTGCCTAAGGCAGCAAGCTTCCAGAGGAGGAGAAGGGGTTTATGGTACTAGTAACTGGGGGTTACCAGCTGGTTGCTCCGAGCAGCATGGGATACCACCTTCTCCATCCAGTGCTTTGTACAAAGGCAGCCCCATTTAAACTACATCCTAAAAAAATGTCCACCTAGCCAGTTTCGCGTCTCAGGTCACTCTTTCAGCTGCTGCCCTTCCCCTCTCATGGTAAGAGCAGCAAGGTTGGTCACTCTCAGGGGAGCACGATTCACTTTTCTCTTCCATGCTGTAACTCCTTGAGCCAACACTTCACATTATGTATTTGTGGACTGCCGGCTTAGACTGAGATTGGTCAGGGCCAAGTAATAAGCGTATAAGCAAAGAAAATCAGGTTTATACAGAAAGCCCCCAACTTAGGCAGAAATCAAGATACAGTAATTATTCTGTAGGACTAAAATGAAAGCAGATACTTTTCTTAACACACATTGACAAAAGTCACATCAAGAAATTGCTTTCTGGGAAAAGGTCTGAAGAACTATCCCCTTAAGTAAGGATTTTATACATTATTTTCTCTACATTCCATTTCAGTTTCTAAGCTGCTCTTAACCAGATTGATTAATACATTAGGGCATAACACATTGGCAATGCAAAGTATCTTACTCCCACTTGCACCAGCAAGTTATCAAAGAATTAGTAGGTTTATGGTAATATATCTTACCCTTGCCCTCAACTATTAGCTGAAAATATTTGAGATTTATAGAAATACCTGTCTGTATTTTCTTTTTGGACAAACAAATACATTTATTACAGTCTCTCTGGGTAATATGATATTTTCTACATATTAGCACACCTCCAACTCATTTATGTCAAAAACATGTCATAAATCCCCACTTTCTCTGCGGAATTAAAATATTTCAGTAGGATCAGCATATCATAAATTCAGTGCCACAGTAATGCTGTTATTGCCCATTTTAAATAAGTCTCTTTTTACATGGAGATTCAAACATTTATAACTTAAAACTCCTGTGTTATTTGAATAAAAACTCAAGTCCTGATTGCATAATACTAACTGTAGATCAGAAGTCTGTATGGATTTTATTTGTTTATTATCATTCTTAAATTTTGTTATGGAAAAGGAGTTATTACCTGAATAGTTTCAATTGTTTAAATAAAAAACTGTAACATTTAACACCTGTCGTGGTTTGACCCTGGCTGGATGCCAGAGACCCACCCCAACTTCTCCTGAAGGAGAAAACTAAAAAAAAAAAAAAAAAACAACTGGAAAAAAAAACTGGANCTCTCCCAAGTATGTTATTCGGCAGAGACGCCTTTATCTGTAACCTTGAAGGCCCTGGCAGCACGGAAAGCTCAGGCAAGAACGGAGCTGTTAACCCCCTCGCTACCAGAGCAGCAGAAAACCCCCTAAACCATAACAACACCTAAGCCTCAGGTTTATTGAACATAAACCAAAATCTTCAGATATGACAGGGCATATGAAGCTGTGTCAAATAAAGTTTAGTTTGTATTTTCGATAAAGTTTCTTCACCCAGGGGGTGGTTGGGCACTGAAGCAGGCTCCCAGGGGAGTGATCATGGCACCAAGCCTGACAGAGTTCAAGAAGCGTTTGGCCAGTATTTTCAGGCATACAGTGAATTCTTGGGGTTGTCTTGTGCCGGCTCAGGAATTGTACTCAATCATTGTGAGTCCCTTCCAACTCAGGATATTTGACCTATACTCAACCATAGAAATGGTTTAAGCAATTTACAGTTTAATTGACAGTCCTGCACCAACTTCACCGTTGCTGCTGTTCTTTCTGTAGCATCATTTTTTACTGGGTTATTCTCAGTGATTTCTCAGTGTCAGGACCTTTACCATCTAAATCAGCATGGCTGAGTATGAGTTGAAGCCTCAGCTGAGTGTGAAGTGTTGAATGTGGGGTGTGGCTCTGGAAAAGGGAACACACTTACTCAGAATCCTTGTAAGTACAGCTGTTGGTGTAACCACTCATTGAGAGCCATCTAGTAAAAAAAAATAAATCATAGTTTATGACCAAATGGGACATTTTTCTTCAAATAATAAAAATCATAGTACACTAATAGAAACAGATCACAAAATCCACCGTGTTCTGAAGAAGTAATTTAAAGAAACTGCAAATTATTGAATCATTACTCGTTAGTATTTACTTTGTTAATTATTGCATTTCCTAGATTTATTATTTTATAAACCTACTGTCAATTCTAACATTGTTGACCTATATATTTTATATGATGTTTAATCTCACAACAATTTATTAGTCTGAGGAGTCATTAAATATGTAACTTCCTTTCTGTGTTGAAATATTAAATTTATCTCCCATAGTTAGTACATATTACATAAACCTCATATTTAACATAATCCAAAGTATCTGCTGCACCCCATCAATCTAACCAGTAAGTTATATATTTCAGAATTTTGAAAAGAATTTCATTAACAAAACTTAGCAAAATATGTACTTAGAGCAGTGCACAGTACAGAGCAGTACTTCAGAGAAGGATTTAATAAACGGTCAATTATTTTTTCCCTAGTCTATTTGATGGCAGTAGCAAAGCTCTAGCTGATCATCATTGGGTTTTTTCTGTGTTATACAATAAGATATTTCTTTTATTTAGATGATCCATCTTCTGTAGTATGAGCCTTAATCATAGTTTATGCTGTTTTAGGATCTTTGAATTGATCCCAAAGCTGTAGAACCCTAGAATATATTCCTGTATTTTGTAAAATGTTTGTGGTTGTTTGACCCTGGCTGAATGTCAGGGGTCACCCACCAAAGCTGCTGTGTCCAGTTGTGTGGAGAGGACTGATAGAGGAGAGAAAAATACAATTAAAGGCTCATGAGTTGAGATAAGGACAGGGAGAGATCACTTGCCAATTAACTGTCATGGGCAAAACAGACTTGATTTAGGGAAATTAGTTAAATTGATTACTAATCTAAATCAGAGTAGGATAATGAGAAGTAAAACAGATCTTAAACATACCTTCCCCCTAGCCCTCCCTTCTTTCTGTGCTTAAATTTATTCCCAGTTCTCCACCTTCTCCCACCCAGCAGCACAAGGAGACGTGGAATGGCAGTTACAGTCAGTTCATCACAGGTTGTTTCTGCTGCTCTTCTGGGAGTGGAGGCCCCTCCTATGGGAGACAGTCCTCCATAAACTTCTCCAATCTGAGTCCTTCCCATGTACTGCAGTTCTTTACAAGCTGCTTCAACATGGGTCACTTTTTACATAGAATGCAGTTGTTCAAGAACAGGCTGCTTCAGCATGGGTTTCCTGCGAGGTTGCAAGTCCTGGCAGTAAACCTGCTGTAGTGTGGGCTCTGCTCTCTGTGGGGCCACAGGTCCTGCCAGGGGCTTTTTCTGAGGTCACAAATTTTATTTGGGCATCCATCTGCTCCTGTATGGGCCTCCTTTGTGGATTGCAGGTGGATCTCTGCTCCCCTGTTGACCTCTTTGGGCTCCAGAGGCACAGCCTGCAGCACCATGGGCTGCACCAGGGGCTGCAGGGGAATCCGTGCTCTAGTGCCTGGAGCACCTCTTCTCACTCCTGATTCACTGACCTCAATGTCTGGATAGCTGCTCCTCTCACATGTTCTTACTGCACTCTTCTCTGGCTGCAATTACTTTTGTGCAATAATTTTTTTTTAACTTCTTAATTATGTTACTGCAGAGGTGACAATTTCTGCCATCATTGATGGGCTCAGCCTTGGCCAGCCTCAGGTCTGTCTTGGAAATAACTGGCATTTGCTCTGTCAGACAGAGGAGAGGCTTCAAGCAGCTACTCAAAGAAGCCTTCCGTGTAGCCCCCCTCCTTGTGTAGCTACCAAAACCTGGCCATGCAAACATAATACAATGTTTGAAGTCGTATTTATCCATACTAAAATAACAAACTATCCCAGATTCTCTCTGGGGAACTTTCTCTGACTGTGGTGGTCGTTTTCTCTTCAAGGTTGCCAATGACCATGGTCAGCAGTAAGCAGGAAGAAAATGCAACCTCCAAATTTCTGTAGTCTTAGCAATAGATCATGCAGAAACCCAAAATAGTTTATTGTTAACTAAAGGCATTTCTCCTAATTTTTCTCAACAAATCATAATAAGAGTTACACAATTTTGTTATGGTCTATTAGATTTTAATCTTCCTAGATGAAATCCTTTTTTAAACTCATTTTAACCCATGCCAAATTTTAATAAATCATGAATTTTAGTGATTGGCCATCACAGCTTGTGGAGTGCATTTTTTCATTTGTACAGTTTAAATTGATTAACATGGTATTTTATCTATGATTTCCTTGCTTGCAGTAACTAATTGCCTATTAAAAATCTTTTAATGTATTAAAATGCAATAAAGCACAACCCATTTGTGGCTCAATTAATATTTACAACTAATTACTTGGCAAAGTCACTAACATCTGCAGCAGCATCTTGCAAATATTTATAAAAATAAACTTTTACTTTTGGCAGAAAGCCCCAAGTAAGCATAACCCAGATTGGACTGGAACAACAGCAGCTCACTGTACCTGAGTGCCTTGAAATTGTTTTTATCTCACTAAACTTTAAGTATCTACATCTAGTATATAGCAAGAAATGGATGATTCTACACAATCCACAGGACATTTCTTAGGTTTCCATTTTAAGATGAGGCAAGTTGCATCCTAGAAGTGTCTCTTTCTTTGCCTGCAATCCTGTAATTCTGGAAAACTAATTAAAACTACCATGGAGATATCAGCACTTGGTGAGGTGAACTTTACCTATGGTTTCTGCAGTTATCTTTTAAAAATCTAGTCAAGCTATTCTGTCATGTGTCAAAATCCAGAAATCCAATTTAGTACAGTGGTAAGTGTCCCCACCTGTCATGTGGGTTCGATTCCCGCCAGGGAGACAGTGTTAAGAGTTGGACTTGATGATCCTTGTGGGTCCCTTCCAACTCAGAATATTCTGTGAAAATGAAAATGGAAATACATAGGTTTTTCTCTTACTGGTTTTAACTTCTTCAGTTCACCTGGCCATTGGCCACCTTGGTCAAACTCAGCTCCATTAAGACATTACAGCACCCAGACAATATGATGATGTCACTGTCCTACTCAGCTGTGCCAGTCATGCTCAGACTGAAATCAGACAACATATCAGTATAGGGAATAGCTCATGCCCAGTGTCTAAAACACCTGGCTCCTCCAGTGTCATTCAAACCAACCTCTCACCAGCACCCTCTTAAAGCATTCTATTGTTTTCATAGAATCATAAAATCATAGACTATCACAAGTTGGAAGGAAGCCATCAGCATCAGTGAGTCCAGCTCCAGGAATCACGCCATGTGCCTGAGAGCATTGTTCAAATGCGTCCTGAACTCAGACAGGCTTGGTGCTGTGACCACTTCCCTGGGGAGTCTGCTCAGCGCTCAACCCCCTTCTGAGTGAAAAACCTTTTGATATCTAATCTAAATCTCCCCTAAGTCATCTTCATGCTGTTTCATCAAGTCACAGAATCACACAGAATCACAGAATACTATGAGTTGGAAGGGACCCACAAGGATCGTCTAGTCCAACTCACCAGCTAACACCCGTACAGAGACCGAACGCACACCCCAGAGTGGTGAACACAAACNCTGTCACTGGTCACGAGAGTGAAGAGGTCTGTAGAAGTCCCCTCCACTTTCCCTTATGAGGGGGTTGCAGACTGCAATGAGGTCTCCCCTCAGTCTCCTATTCTCCAGGCTGAACAGACCAAGTGCCCTCAGCCACTCCTCATACACCTTCCCCTCAAGGCCATTCACTGTCTTCGTTGCCCCCCTTTGGACACTCCCTAAGGGCTTAACATCTTTCTTATGTTTTGGCACCCANATGTTTTGGCGCCCAAAACTGCCACAATATTCAAGGTGAGGCCACATCAGTGCAGAGCAGGACAATCCCCTCTCTCACCTCGCTGTCTGATGCCCCCCAGGACAGGGTTGGCCCTTCTTCCAAGACAGAAACGTACATTTTTAATTACGTGTGTTTAGAATTTATACTTGCATTATATTTTTATATTTTATATTATATAATTTTATAATTTATATTTACATAATGTTTCTTCAAAACAGTTCTGTCTCTAGCAAAGCTAACTTGTTTAGACACCCTAAAGGAATGAACTTTGCAGGTGTGCCAGTTTTTAAATTCTAAAAAAGACAGTTCAGCACCAAATTTGAGATCTGTTTACTTAAGTGTAGGATAAAAAAATTAAAACAAGGCTCAAAACTAATTTCCTGTAAATAAATAAAAATTACATAATTAGAATAATCTAGAGACAAATTTTGTCCTTTTGTGTACAAGCTATGTCATATAGAGCTTATTTCTCAAAATGTTGTTGGAAATAACATCTGAGTAACCTAACGTTTTTAGCTTAGCAGCTTTGACTTTTTTAACTTTTCCTGCATAGGAAAGAGCATGCCAGGAAGTCTTTATCTTGGTTGACTTTGAAAACTGTACCAGACGACTTAATAATATAACAAGCACACAAATCTTGCTCCAGTAAACTGAAAAGGGACAAATATTGTTGCCAAACTCAGCCAACACTCAACAGCCATTCACTGCAGCAACATTCACTGGTTTAGAAATAGGTGTTGGTGTTTCTTTTTGCTTGTTTTCCTTCTTCATGTCAAAAATTATAAGCTTGTTTGACAATCTGGATAAGAGAGGTAAGCCCAAATGAAGTTAGAAAATAGAAAAGCTGGATAGTGCCTCAACTGCTGGATTCTGCTCGCAAGGTGTCATGGTCGTCTGAACAGATAATCTGTCAGATTAGATAAGGTTCACTCAACATCTGTGATGGCTCATCCCATTAATGTAATACCAGACAAAATATAATTATTGCAGAAAATTTGTGTATAGCTATAAAAAGGGAACTAAACGTAGTTTTAATACTACTAGTAGCAAAAGCAAATCAGTTGTTCACCTCAACTTTTATGAAAACTCCAAGAGCCACTCCTTAAATGGGACTCTTCTATACTATTTATCTCTTTCCATCTTTATTTTCTCTAATCTTTTAACCATTTTTGCTCTTACTGGAAGATAAATTCGTTTTTGGCTAAGCAAAATACTTCTGCAAAACTTCTACTGGAATTTACTTTAAAATACCTCTTATTTTTGCCTTGGTGAACCATAGCAGTTCAGTCAGACAACTCAGTTAGGCTAGGTACATTTTTCTGTCTTATTTTCCAGATTAGCCAAGACACAAAGGAGATAACAAATAAGCTTCTTAGTGTCATACTTATAGTGCAATTTAGGCACAGTCTCATGTTTCCCTGCCTATATTTCTGCAGAATGAGATCACCTCAGTAAGGCAAATATACCCCAAGTCAGATTTTAAAGAAAGATGATTTCTTGTAATTCATGTAATTACAGGAAAAAATTGCATTCTACTAGCTACTCTTTCCAGAATGGTTACTTGCAGGTAGTCCAGGGACATACTTGAGTTACCAGAGAAAATCCTGTTTATGATGCTTCTGTAGACCCAGAATAAGAGACTAAGCTTAAGACTAAGCCTGATACACATACAAACATCATTCCTTTTTATGTTTCAGTTTGACTTTGTCGAGCTCCTTGATGGAAGACGTCTACTGACACAGGAGGCGAGAGGCTTGGAAGGACCTCAGCGGCAACACAGAGCTTTTGTGCCCTTGTCCAGCCATGAGACAGGATTTATCCAGTATTTAGATTCAGGAATATGGCATTTGGCCTTCTATAATGATGGCAAGGAATCGGAAGTGGTTTCTTTTCTTACTACTGCTATTGGTAAGGATTTCCTCTATTACTCCTAATCTCCTAAATATGCCTCGAGGCCAGGTGTTAACACACATACTCAAATTGCATGATGACTTTGTGTGGTTTTGGGAGAATGTTTGAAGGCGATTGTATTTAGCAACAAGCTGAATACTCTTAGGCCCTAAATGTTGTGTAAGTATTTTGTAGGTCTCTTAAGTAACTATAACCATAACGAGATTCTGCCCAGTGCCAAAAATGGATTGCAAGCTGGAAAATCCCTGCTTTATTTTCTTACTTTGATCTTTTTATTTTGCTGCTTCTTGTTGATACTGTGTGTTTGGTTTTTTTGCTCTTGCTGGAGGAGAGGTGTAGGAAAGATTGAAGAACAGACAGCAGCACCATGCCACAGCTTTGTGTGACAGACAGTCCTGCCATTCAACACTGTCAAAATTACTCAAGCTGGAGTTCAGGCAGAGTACTGGAGTTAAAACTCCAATAAAGGCACTGCAAAGCTTGGTAGTAGCAACCACAATAGCAGGAATCTCTTGTTTCTTCTTGTTAGCAGAATGAAGTTGAGATTGCTTAAGAAGAACAAATTAACTAAACATGTCTCTCCATTTCTCTAGCAGTAAAATGCCCTGCCAGTTCAGCACACAGTCCTGGATTTCTTGCTATCCAAGGAGGATAGCAAGTATCCAAAGGATACTGCCAGTGGGTGTCTGATAGCACACTAAGTATTCTTCTTCCACCCTGTAATATCAAAATCTGTTTCTGATTCAGTAATATTTAATTTTAAATTTGATTGACCTATTGAAACTATTCATATCCCTAAATTCATTTGGTTGTAATTTAAAGATCACTCCATAAAACTAGCACTCAGCTTTCTTCTAGCCACAGTGATTGCTTAATGGACTTTATTTCTTTGTGGAGAAAAAGCAGACTCATTCCAAAGCTGCCATTAATCCTTCTCCCTGAAGAGGCATTGGTGTTGATTCTCAGCTGTCTGCAATAGTTATCTAAGAGCTTTGGGCTGTAATTTGTCTTTGCAGGTTAATTAAAAGTTTAGGTCTTATTAAAGCAAATTCATTAAGATTCCAATATTCCATTTTAGCACTAAAGTTTATCTAATGCAGAAGTGGAAACTGCTATAATACTCTGTGTTAAATTTTAAATCTGGAAATGCAATGCTCAGTCCTGTTCACAGTTGAGCAACACCAGAAATAGTTGTATGTGTAGCTTATGAAATTGAAGTCTTACTCTATAGAATGTGGATTTACTTTATTTTACTTTAACAATTTGATTTTATACTTACACCAACCACAGAACCTTCAAGTATTCTTCTGAAGGCAACTTTTTTTCCTTGTCTAAGAATTTCTTCCGTTCAAGATTTCCCATCACAAGAAAAGTATCAGTAAGGCTCTCACAGCAGAAAACACTTTTATGGCACAGTCACTTCTTGTTGTTGTTTTCAAAGTGATGCTTTTGTGTTCTAGCCAGACTTTTCTCTCAGTCTCCTTGCACTAATGTAGTGGGGCGGGGGGAATAAAAGAAGAAAAAAAAGAAAACTCATTCTTAATTTGTCTTTGAACATCAAGGGAATGGTGTGGGTGAGAAGCATGTCAGACTGTCTTTAGCAGTCTAAAAAACCTGATGTTTTTTCTTTATGCTATGCTCTTCCTTCGTGACTGCATGAGAAGCAGAACAGTCCGTGATATAGAGTCCATGATATATTCTATGTATCCCCTGCTGACCTTGAATCATTCTGTGTTTCAGTACAAGTTTTCTTTAGCTATGCAAGAGAGAACATTGGGTGGGAATCACTTTACCCACTGGCAACTGTATGGCAACACAAAGCTGTAGTATAGAAAAAAACTGTTAAGGTACAAGTTATGCATTTAGAAACTCACTTAAGTAAAAATTATAGATAGTAAGATGTGGCTTCTTGGCTACAATTTATCCAGGAAAGTGCAGCATTTAAATAAGCATGATGAAAAAAAGTGTGTAACTGCCTTAACAAGTTGGTACCTTTCTTCTTAGTCTAGATTTCGACAGCTTGTTTAAAAAAAAAATCTAGTCAGACGTAGGTATACACTGTAATTCTTCAGAACCTTTCTCATGCATTCATGAGGTCAGGCAAGACATGATAGCTAAATTGTAAATATATAAATACTGTGGTACCGTAACATTATTTTTTCTTTCTCTGCCAAAGTAAAGAGGATATGACAGTTCTTATGAACCAATGTGTAAAGTTGCAACAGCAAATAAATAAATCAAGTCACACGTGATGAGAGCCTTAGATCTATCTGTGTGGGGTGATGAACCTACAGAGGAGTTGTGTTGACTGTCAGAGGCAAGCTGCCATTTAGTCTAATTTCTGTGGCAAGAACACCTAGAAAAATCTCCCTTTATTATTCCACTGACATAGGTCTTACAGTAAGTGAGTTTGAAAAGTATAGCTGTGATGCAGGAAGAAGAAGGATCTGGTGATCTGAGAAGAGGACCAGCAGCCTGGAACTCCTGAATTCTGATTGATGTGCTAATTCGCAACCTAAGCTCATGCTTCAGCTTCTCACCATGTAAAACTGAGGAGACTGACATTTCCCCAGAGATGCCGTGAGGGTGATAGAACACGTGGGAAAATGTATGAAGCATTAATTAATAATCACAAGTAATAGTAGAAAGCGCACAATTGATAACGGTGATCATAATGATAAGCTCATAAAGCCAAACTGTGCAGTCATTCCTTCAGGCAAACATCCGTTGCATGTGACTCACTTTAATGAATGACCATAGCTTTTACTTCAGCAATAAACATGTTGGATGGGAAAAGGTGCTGATTTTTCAAGTCTGTCTTCTATGTTCCAACAGACTGAACTTTTCAGAGCAGGCTCTGTATGACAGTGTCAACTGCATTTACTGTGCAGTACTTGTCTAGAAGATTTGGCCTCCTTTATTCTAGTGAAAGCTGGAGAAAAGTTGGAAAAAAACCCATCTGTATTCCCAGTTTCATAGCACATAGTTAATTTCATAAATTGTGAGGCTGTCCATCATACGGCTTTGGAATCCAATATAGCTGTAACTAAATCTACTCAGGAGCATTAGCCCAGATTTTGAGGCCAGGAGATGGCAACTTAGCCTGTTTTCTAAAAGGATGTGGAGTTGTCATCACTAAAGAGTTAGGTGGTGTCAAAATGTGTGCCTGTAACATGCCACTGAATGTAAACCTGATGAGAATACAGCCTCATAATGTCTGTTAGAGCTTATACTTCTGCTTAATACAGGCAATTCAGGTGCAGGGAAAAAAGATTATTCAGGAAAAGTTTTCAGCTTTTAATAGCATTTTTACATCCTATTCCTCTGAATTACAGTGCAAGACATTATAAAGGAATGGACAATCAAGGTCTCTTCATAATAAATTAACCTTATTGTGAATGACATCAGTGGCACTTTCTGAAATTTCTAATAGAAACACTTCCTTGAGAAGTGCCTTGTGGATTCACCTCTGCATGATAGTGGTAATTTATTCAGAGCAGTCTTGTCTAAGTGGAGCAAAATAGTAGGCTGTGGAATCAGCTGAAATCAGCACATCTGAGACAGAGATTTTGGCAAAAAATCTGCTCAGTAGAAGCAAGAAACATCTGAGAGCCTGAAAACAGCATCTATGAAGTCAGAAAGTGTCTTTCAGCATCTGTTACTGTTCAGCTCAGGCAAGCTTGGCTGTGCAGGGCCACTGAGAAATCAAAAGGAAAAGCAAAATCAGCTGTCTCAGAGAGGAGAGCATCACTGTTGACCAGCATATCACCCAGCAAGCTACAGGAAACACGTGTAGAGCACCCATGACAGGATGCAAGGTTTTAACTCACTTCTATCTTCTGCTAGAAAGAGTGCTTAAGTTTGAGAAAAGGGCTGTTCCTCCTGCCTCCTCTACTATATGTAAAAAACCTATTGTAAGCAATTTCCTCCATCAAAATGCAAGATGAACTCTGTTGTTATTTGTAAGTGGCTGCCAGTACGTACAGCACTTGGCAGTATACATGAAAAAGCAAGTGCCCTTCCTGCAATAGCCTAAAATGTAACCCAGGCCCCTGCAGTTCCTAGGTCAGCAGTTCACACACAAGACGGATACCAGCAGAGGAACACTGCACAGCAGGACTGAGCTTAGAGAGAAGTTGCATGGCACAGAGGCAAGCCTGGGTCTGGAAACCCTCCTTGTATGAGAGGTGACAAGGATGATTCTTTCATAGCTCTGTGTGAAAATGCCTTTGTGTTTAGCTTGTTCTTAGCAAAGGGAAAAGGAAGAGCCTGAGTAGCTTAGATTTGCTTCTCTTACTTTTGCTGCCTATGCGTAGGCTAACGTACACTCTAGCAACTTCCACTTTAGAGAGGATGTAGAAGTGTGATTCACTTAGGAGTCTCAAAGCCATTGACATTATTTACACTTGCTTTGCTAATGTCTGGAAAAGTGTAAATTGTTTTCATGTAAATACTGTGCAGAGTAACATGGAATGTGATCTGTTCTGACTTGCACTTTTCTTTTAGCTCCTTAACGCCTCAGCTACTCTGCTTCAAATTCTCCCATATACTATTAGATCTTCAGGACTCTGAAAGAGAAAAAGTGATTTTAGTGTCTCAGCTATCCTTTTCTGAACTTCTTCTTGGACTAAAGAGACTGAAAGTTTAGTCATCAGAAGTCTTCAGCTGTTAATGAGACTTCTCCTGCTCCATGGAGGTGCTCGGTTCTCCCCTTTTGCATGAGTATAGTCATCTTAGCCCTTCCCCTGTTTCAGAGCAGGACTTCAGAGCACTTTCACCTTGTGGTAACCCTCTGTGGATAATTAATTAGTAACCTGTTCCTTTCCACATGTGCAACTCTTATTTTTGCTCTGCACAGAAAAAGGAAATACAGCAGCATACGAGAACTGTGCCAGGAAGGAAAATCACTTAATTTTTGATGTTATTGATCTGTCTCCTGCAAAATAACAGCATAGCTTTGCATGGACTGCAAATAGTTTTGTGTCTTCAGCTCTGTGTGTCTCATCACAAGCCTTTGCTTGACAGTCTGCCAGATGGTCACTGCTTTTTTGATTACCCTCTTGTTGCTGCCACCCTTTCTTTGTTGCTGTGTTTTCTGCTTTCAGTTCTTGCTTCTAACTTCTCTGAGTGTTTCAAAGCTCATAGGTCTCAGTCAGGGAGTATTTAGAAAAGATGTAGTCACTCAATTCAGGTAGAAGGCAAAAAGCGCATTTATGAGTCCCAGCCAGGCTGTGTTGGGGGGAGGGTTCCCTTGTGTATTTGGTCTCATGAATGATGTTCGGTTGACAGGTCTGTATGATCGAAAACTAAACACTTATCCACAGAGTAGGCTCAGGTTATGCTACAGCACTGCAAAGTGTCTTCTGCTCAACATCCAGCTGCCCACAGAACATAAGGTCCTCTATAAGAATTGGATTAGTCCTTGCTGAGAGATGGCAGGAAGAGAGGAGATTTCCTTCTCCATCCTAGCCAAATCCAGCCCAGTCTGATAGGTAGGGTATCACAAGGAGAGCTGGAAACATTGGGATGAACTCCTTCTGCCTGAGCTTTGTGAGCTGCAAGAATTCCCCTCTCCAAAAGTGTAGTATTGTGCCTGATGAGATTTCACTTTTTCATCCAGCCTAAGTTTAAATCTAGTCTGTTCTCTTTATAAGGCTTACTAAAAAGCAAATATAAGCTGAGTCTGGACCTGGAAAGGGAAGGAGGGTTGTATAGAGATGAAACTTTTCACACTAGTTTACACTCCTCATACCTAGAAGTATTTGTTTGCCATCGATAAAACAGTGATGATGTTTTTGGATGGATGGTGCTACAGCCCTTAAAACTTCAGCACCTGAATGTCAATAACAGCTTTATCAGTGCCCTCTTAATCTTTTCACATTTTTCCCCAAAACTCATGAACATTCTCGTTTCTCAATGAAGTGAGCCAAGGGGGTGAGCATGTTCCAGTGTTTGGAGTGTTTGGATCTCCCTGTCTCAAGTCCAGACAGCTCCTGGCAAATCAAGCATTCCTCTTGGTTCTTAAATCCCTTTTGGCTTCAGTCAGTAATGTTTGTACATGATCCTATGGCACACCGCTCCCTAAAGGTTAACTGCAGCTTTCTGCCTGGTGCTGCTAGATCTGCAGTGCTTCTAAGAAACATGAGGTCAGACCAGTTGTTTCAAATCTAGATGTTATTTGTGATGACCTTTTTTCTCTCTGCAAGAGTCTGAAACAATTCTTACATAATAACGCTGCTGCCCAAGTCATAATGGCAGACAAAATTATTATTTCAGGATTTTTCTATTGAAGACGTGAGACATCTCTAATGAAGAGGAAATTAGGGACTCATCTCAAAGATAATTAAATAATAAGAAGCTTTTAAAGGTCAGATGCTTGGCTGTGAAACCTTCCCCAGCTGCTTTTTCTGTATCGTGTATCTCTTCATTGATGTATTGTGAGTAAAAGCTAGCAGTAGAAAATTACAATATGTAAAACTAGCGTAGTTTTAAAGCAGAAATGTAATAGTTTATTTAATGTTAGATTTTAATTTTTTTTTTTATTTCTATGTACACACCCCTTTCAACAGATCTTATGATTACAAGTGATTATTTCAGTGGGGAAAATAGACAACAGGACAGACATTTTCATTTATATTTTTGTACAAAAGAGATTAAGTAGTGTTTGTAAAGACTGCTTGGATGCCAGTAAGTATTCATCTTGGTAGAAGTTAGATATCTGAATGTCTTTAATTTTCCAGCTTTTGTCTGGTTTTGATCATGCTTTAAAGTGGTAGAAAAATGAAGGTAGATTTGTCATTCTGAAAAGCATTGCCTACATCTGTACTTACAGGGACTGGTAGCATTGAACTTCCATGTCTGTGTGCCGTTTGCAGGCAGGCATGTTCTCTTGATCTGACAGAGCTTGTACGAAAGGTTTATTGATTGGAGTAATTACTTTAGTTTTAGGGTCAAGAAAAGGTTTATTTAATATTGAAGTTAAAGCATTTTTCTTTCTTTCTGTTATTTCTGCCCTGTGTTTTTCTGTTCTTTTTTTTTTCAGAACAGCAGAATTCTGCCTTAATAACATGGCATGTAAGTGCTGTCTGAGGGGTTCTGGAGAAATGTGTAAAACGGTGCATATGGTTTTTGTTTTTACACTTCTGTGTATAGCTCTTTCCACACAGCCCAGACTGTGGGCTAATGTAAGCACAACTTGTTTTATTCCTGTGTCGTGTTACCGAGCTGCTAGAGCAGCTCTGTGCACGCTTTTCTTTCCATTAATACTCCCCTGCTAAAACAAAGAAATAAGGTTGTGGGAGGAACTCATCCACTTTGGCAAATAAAAGGAGAACTCTTTCTGTACCAAAACAACGGGCTTTTTAAAGCTTTAATTTTCCAAAGGCTGTATTAAAATGTATGTGTTGCATACAAGACCACCAAAGAACAGAAGGCAACAACATCAGCACCTGAGGAGTCACTGGACCAATCTCTCATGTTGCATAGGGCCCGAGTGGGATGAGAAGGACATAGTCCGTACAGTAATTCCTGGCATGTGTTGACTTTTTAAATTATAACGGCTGGTCTGTGTATTAGGTGTGTTACTGCTTTCTTTTTCTAAGTGCTACAACAGTCTCAGAAGAAGTTTCATAAATAAGGTAAACTGTTTTCTAGAGAGCTTGCTGGAGGCTCTGAGAAGGAACATGATTGACCAAGTTCCTGAAGTGAGTCTGGGAAAAGCAGGCAAAGCCTTAAGTTATGCTTTTTATGTGGCCCTGATTGAAGACCACTGAGAGTTCAATACAGTTGCCTAAGCACAGGCAGCTAGTGGCACCTTAGATGCCCAGGGAACTGAAGGTGTGTCTATGGGGTGGCAGATCTGACATAAAACCTAGAGGAGACTCAGCCCTTTCCATAGCAGTGGCTGCAGACCAGGCATTGTACTTGAGAACATGTCCCTAGCTCCAGGCATTTACCTAACTGAATCTAATAATAGTCATTCCAGCCAGTACATCTGTAGTTATCAGACTGGATATATAAACTGAAGACTTTCTGTCAAATTAAAGTTAAATCATTAATGCACCAAAAATTGTAACATTGTCAAGGTTTCGTGGCATTTGTTTGATCAAATGAGATCACATTTGAGGTCTTGCGTGTGTGTGTATACAAGAATTGTTTGCATTTTTCCCCCTGGAATACACCAACTTAAAACATCATTTAAAATGAAACTCACGGCCAGCTTTAGCCTTGCCCTGAGCTATGAGAGCAGAAATTGTAATGAACTGAACATGAAGTAACTTCCTTCTTCCTAGTGCAGCTCCAGAAGTTGAACCCTGAAGGCTGAATAATTGTTCTTTCCTGTATCAGTTTGTAACAATTTATGAGAGTGGGAAGGAACAAAAAAAAATTCTTTGCAATCCCTTGGGCAAATTTGGGATATGAGTTTCGTTTACTGGAGTGAAATTCAGGTTTTAAAATATTATAACTGTGAAAAAGGAAATCTAGGAAGAAAATAACTGTTTGCAAGGTGTCTTTCTAGATCTCCACAGCCTTATTGAAGGTATGTTAGAAGTATGGCTTGAACTGATGTGGCCTCACCTTGAATATTGTGTAGGGTTGTGGCCACTGTAATATAAGAAAGATATTAAGCTATTAAAGAGCATGAAGGAAAGATAACACAGGCATCCCTCCAAAATGCAAGGAGTTGAAGGACTTAGGGAAATTTCTTTTGCAAAGGTGAAAACTCTAAGAACATCAACTTAATTGAAAATCCACTTTAGTACAGTGGTGAGTGTCCCTGCTGTCATGCGGGAGATCAGGGATTCCAACCAGGGAGGCAGTGATGCCGTTTAAGAGTTGGACTCGATGATCCTTGTAGGTCACTTCCAACTCAGAATAATCTGCGTGATTCTGTGTGATTAAATGGTGTTACAAACACCAGGGCCTGGGAGAAAGACACACCTGCTCTTCTTGAAACTTTTATTGTCTCTCCTGCTCACCCCCTGCTTGCTGCTGGGGCCATCTGAAAAGTCTGCAATCTTATCTTCTTCCCATGGCAGGGAGCCAATCCCTGTGGAATGTGGGAGGAGAAAAAAACAAACACATTCCTGGGAAAGATGATTTTCCCTCCTGTCAGAGTAGTCCCCTGAGCAAACATGCCTTAAACTCCTCGAAAGTAAGTCTTCTGAATTCATCTGTCTCTACAGAGCGTGTCCAGAGGAGGGCAATGAAGATGGTGAAGGCCTTTGAAGGGAAGCTGTATGAGGAGAGGCTGAGGGCACTTGGTCCCTTCAGCCTGGAGGAGACTGAAGGGAGACCTCACAGCAGCAGGGGCAGGAACTGATCTCTTCTCTTTGGTAACCAGTGACAGGACCCGAGGGAATGTCCTGCAGTTGTGTCAGGGGAGATTTAGATTGGATCTTAGGAAGAGGTTCTTCACCCGGAGAGTGGTTGGGCACTGTACCCGGCTCCCCAGGGCAGTGGTCACAGCACCGAGCCTGACAGAGTACAAAAAGTGTTTGGACAATGCTCTCAGGCACATGATGTGACTCTTGGGGTTGCCCTGTGCAGGGCCACGAGTTGGATTCAATGATGCTTGCGGATCCCTTCCAGCTTAGCATATTCTGTGACCCTGTGAAGTCTTATTGTGCTTGGAAGCTGCATTGTAGAAGGAAGAAGAAGGTGGCTTTGGTCCAACAGCTGCTTTTTGTTTTAAATCGTTCACTGATTTATTTTTTTTCCCCAGCTAACTTCTAACCTGTGATAACATTTCAAGTGATTTATAGCAGAGGGTTTTTTTCAGACAGTCAATGTACTATTCTTTAAGAGCTGTATTTCAAGACCCTTTCATGCTTTTAGCGTTACTCACATCATAAGGGAAGAAAACAACGTTCCCTCTATACTCCTATGAACAGCAGAAACACATTAGCAGGATTTTCTAGAAGTTGGTGAAGTCAAAAGAGATTTTACCATTAAGTTAAATGGTTGTATACATAGACCAGTGCCCAAGTGCTTTTGAAACACCTTATGCTTTCAACCGTCTGAGAGCCTTAGATTATAAGACATTCTCCAATGGAAAGATTTCTTCTTAATAAGGAAGCAGTAAGAGAAAGGAATGAATCAGTGAGATAAAGATAAAGCTCTCTCTCAAAGGGCAACTGAAATTCAGACCAAATGTGGCAAAGACCTCTGAAATGATCAGGCTCGTTTTCTTCTTTATTTACTCCCCAAACTATTTCCACTTGGTCCCTCTTTGTGTAGAACAGAAGTTCAGAAATAGGACACAAAAAAGCTGATTTCGTAGTATTTCTATCTGGGTCTAGAGTCAAATGTGCCTGAATTAGTGTGAGAAAGACTGACCTGATTGTGGTGAGACCCATTTGAGTACCTGGGCAGACACCTCAAACCAGGCCTAAAAGCAAAATTACGGACAGCTCGAGGGAAAACATGCTTACATGATGTACTGTCAAATTTGTCAAAATCAGCAGCTCTTGATTTCAATATGCAACCCAACTGCCTCTAAGCACCAAACCTTTCTTGATTCACTATCACCTTGTAAAATGGTCCAGCCTCAAGAGTCGCTGCTGGCTGGGACACATATTTGTTGTCGGTACACTGATGGAGAAGTGGAGGTTGTGACTGCAGTTGCAAATTGCTTTTTAAAAACAGTTTTAACAGAAAAAGAGGACAGGGAAATAACATGGAGTTGGATGCTGTGATTACTGTCCTTCTCTCTGACTTTCCAGATTCAGGAGCAATTTAAGGAGCTGTTCAAAGGACTGTCTGTCTGTTGCCCTTTTCCTAATTTAACATCCTTATACTTGCATGTGAAGATTAGAGTTCCACTGGGATATGAGAATATCACAGGGTTATATGCCTGGGTCTTTAATTAAAACAGACCTCCCAGTCCTTATTAAAAAGAAAACAAAAATCAAAATCTGGTACAACATCAAGTAGCATTAGCAGTATCAGCATCACACTAGGTGCCCTACAGAAGAGGAAACTGTGAAAGAGCACTCAAAAATAATGACTGAGTTTCCATGATGCTGTCAAGACTCACATTCCAGGCTGCCAGGTGTGGATTACTTGAGCTAAAAGTATAAAAGCCATATAAAACACAAATGAAGCAGAAAAATTGAAATCTCAGCAGGTGATGATGTGCTATAAGAAGGAAACAGAAATTTAAAGCTTCATCTGGGGAAGGAAGAGGAGGAGCAAGAGAATAGCAGACTCAGCATTTCCACATTTCTTTTGTTTCCAGGGCATTCTCTTTCCCTTATTTTTTTTTTTTTCTGTTTCGTTGGGTTTGGGTGGGGGTGTGTGGTTTGGGGGTTTTTGTTTGTTTTGGTTTGGCTCATAGCTTCAAATCTGACATTTCAAGATATCTGATACCTGTTTTATCCCCTCTTACCTCCACATCTTCCCATCTGCCTTGGCATTGTTATCACAATTACAAGAGCAGGTGACAGTTCTCTAGACTTAGAATCCAACCTCTCCTGCAGTGAAATTCAATTCAGTAGCATCATTTCTTTGAAAAATAAACAAGATTGCAACCTCTGCAACTGGGAAGTAAATTAAATGTGTTCACAGAGCTTCAGAATCTTCTTTGCCTTTCATATTATACTGCCTGACTTCCTATTAAAATTATTGCTAACGTAGTCGGAGCAGTGACAGGGAGCACTTTAGTGAAAGAGATGTTCTTGCAATGAGCTTGTAGGTGGCAGATTTATCCTGGACAAGCAGATCTAGGAAGAAGAATATGTAACTTGCTGAGGTTGCCCCAGTGCAAAGGCAAAGAATAAGGCGAAGTAA
>WEKX01007513.1:122285-136709 GCA_013390025.1 Pitta sordida
TAGCAGGGAGGTGTAGGGCTGGATGACGTTGGGCCCCCTCCGGCTCGGAGTGGCCTGCTAGACTGTGAGGGATCTAGGCTGGTGTTATGCCCTGCGATGTGCTCTCGGTCTCCCTACGGGTGTTAGATGGTGAGTTGGACTAGATGATCCTTGTGGGTCCCTTCCAGCTCATAATATTCTGTGATTCTGTGATTCTGTGATTCTGTAATGTGGTGTCCCTTCACTCTCCCGTGCAATGTAATTCATTGTATAGTGAGAGGCATGCTGTGCACCCCCCATGGTCCTCTTTGCTTTGATGTAGCTGACACAGAGGATTTCAAGGTTAGATATGACCAGTGGTATCTACCTACTTGCTGCTGTGCTCCATGTGCCCTTCCTCTCACTTCCCTCCCTTTTTCCCTCCTTCTCTCCCCTCAAAGCATTTTCTTTAGCCAGAGGAACATGACTATGCAGAAAATAGGTCAGTGGACAGTTAGGAACAATTTATTTCTGTGTGACAGTAATTACAAATATGTATTTATTTGATGCAGTAAACAATTCTCTATTTTTACCTCATTTTTTAAAATTTACTTGCAATTTTTAAATTAAAGCATCTTTGTATGGAAAGAGTCAACATTTATGTGGAAAGGGCAAAACCTTTTATCACACCCTTCAGTATGTATGCAATATATCCCTGCGTTGGCAGATTAGTAGATATGGCAATTTATTTTAGATTGAGCAGCACCGTATAACTTCTCACCAGCACTGAACAAAAGATTTTGAGGCCATTTCTTGTGTAGAGGTTGAATGGAATACTAGTCGAAGGGGGCAGACAGGATACTTAAAAAACTCTACTCTTTTCTTTGTATGTCACGTCTAATGTGGAATATTCTCATTGGTGCAACATTTTTATTTTCTTTGAACCTTCCTTCCAGAAACTCAGATTAGCATTGATTCATTACGGTCTAATTGTCCTATTGTGGTGCTATTCTTACTTGTTTCTGACATCAAAAACTGTCAATTCCAGAACAACTCTTTGAGGTTATCAAATGAAATGGTAACATTTGAATTAATACAGTCACACTGCACCGAGTGGCATTTTATCAGTTCTTAGAAAGCAGTCCTGGTGCTTATTAACTCTCAGAAAGCTACTGCCTTCAGTTGCCAGCTAGATAACTAATTTTTTCTCTGCCAATAGATAGTTGCATCTAAATGCCTTGGGAATGATGATGCTTGGTGGCAAGTGTAGGCTATAAAATATTTATCTTTAACACACAATTGTGTTAGTGCAGCCTTTAATAGGATTTTGTGTCAGGCAAACATCTGCCTTGGCCTCTGGCCCAAAGATAGAAAAACAAGCTATTACGTTGAATGTTGCATAGTAAATAAATAAGGCAGAAGTGCTGTTAAAGTAGCTATACTGCTGACCAGCAGACATGGTGAGTATGTAAAAAAGAAGTCCATCAAGAGTCTAGCAATTTGTCTACCTCCTTAATATGTTTATTGTGTTGCATCTGGATAAAGGTAATTCATGTCAGTAATTGTACACCAGGCTGACAGATCTTTATGGTTCACCACAGTAGAATTGGCATTCACAGGGCTTTTTGTTAGCAGCAAAGTGGTCCCCTGAGAAGACCATTAGCCTTGGAGCTTTGTCGCTGTCACATGAGTCAGTTCATAATATAGATCAAACAGTGTATTTGTCCGTGCCTCAGATTAGCAGCCTAAAGAACTGAGAATGGTAACAATTAGCAATTTTATATTGAACTCAGTGGTATCATTAAATGAAAGATAGTGTATTGTGAAGCCTTATTGTAGGTATGGGCAGGATCATGGCAGTTTATGGCTTCTCAGTGTAAAGGGTCATTAGAGTGGGAAAACTAGCATGAGGCAAAGGTTTTAGCCAAGTTTCACTCAAAATCTGTCAGCTGTGAGATTACTTGTACTAAAAAATGACCCCTGAGAGAAATGGCGAAAATCCCAAAGTATCCTCAGTATATGAAAGTCAATGTGGTGCATGAGGTAAAGTTGGTTTACTCCAACCCATGATATGTTTCTTCTTCTGCCTTGGTAATTAAAGCTCATGAGCAGAAAGAACCTTAAAGAGTACTTCAGAGGAAGAGTTTTGCTCTTGGAGAAGTCTAGGCTTTCATACTAAATGAATGTTTTTCATCTGTCATTTTTGTGAATCTAAAAGCACTTCTGTGCATCCTCCTTTTCTTTGGTGAGGTAGGCTGGCCTCCATCATTCCTGGTAGGGAGTACCTGCCATGTCAGATAGAGCATTTCTGTACCAGTCTCCAAAATGAGACAGTGTGGATTGCAAGACCAAATGTCTCATTGTGTTATTTAGACATTCTCTTAGAGGAGATCTAGATGTTTATAAATTTTTTGAGGAAGTAAAGGATGACCACACAGAAAATCAGAGGGCTAGGACACCTCTCCTATGGAGACAGACTGAGGGAATTGCCGTTGTTCAGCCTGGAAACGAGAAGATTCTGGGGAGAACTTGGAACCTCTTCCAGTACCTAAAGAGGCTACAAGACAGATAGAGACTTTTGAGAAGGGAGTCATAGGACAACGGGGAATGACTTCAAAGTGGCAGAGGGCAGGTTTAGATTGGGTATTAGAAAGAAATTCCTCACTGTGAGGGTGATGAGGCACTGGAATATATTGCCCAGAGAAGCTGTGGCTGCCCCATCCTTGGAGGTATTCACAGCCAGGTTGGATGCTTTGATCCGACCCATAGCAGGGTGATTGGAACTAGATGGTCTTTAAGGTGCCTTCCAATGCAAATTCAGTGGTTCTTTGATTCCATGAAATGACTTGGATTGTGAAGCTGGCAGGGAACACTTATTTTCATACAAAAGCTGCTGCGTTCCCTTTTAGAAGCCCCACTGCCTCAAGTTTTGCAGGCCTGTCCCCAGTGTGAGTTGTTTGCTTTCAGAAATTTCGCTCCTACGGCCATCAGTGGTTGGAAAGGGGCATGGAAACTGTGTTTTCAATGCTCTTTTTGTACACAATAAAAAAACTATATGAAGGCATAATGCATCATCCATTGGCTGACCCTCCAGTTATTAGTCTCTGCCCTTACCGGCTGGTGTCCATCAGATTTCTTCAGAGATTTGGAAACCAAGAGAAAACTGTGGGAATCAGACTGAAAACAGAGAACATATATATATATATAGCTTTCTAAAAAAGAATTGTCCATGGTCTCACGGTGAACTTTAACAATTAAATAAAACCAAATGAAACATTGTTGTGATTGTCCAAAGCAGTTCCCATGGCACTATTCTTAAAACCCCATATGGAATTTTGTACATATTGGAAAATATCCTTATAATTATGTGAACAGTTTACATAATAAGCTGTATAATATAAGCTAGAATCCAGCTACAACTGCAGTGACCTGTTTTTATTAATTGATAGTTTGTCACCTCCGTCGCAATGGACTGTGAACATACTCAAAAGACACACAGTTGCTTTGTGCCACTAACGTAGGGTCTCCCTAAATGCTGAAGTTTAGTCTCTTCTATCAGCTAGCCCCACTTAATAATAATTTAGCTAAGTTCTAGCTTCTGTGAATTTATCTATTTGATTCTTCATTTTCTAGGATTCTTCCATCATACCTTCTTGTCACACATCTCCTCCTATTTATTTTGAAATGTAGGTATTAGAGCAGTGTGCATGGATGTGTGTACATATATACATACCAGAAGGGCCAGAAAACCGACTCGGGTGCCCAACAGGCACAGTCTGTAACCACTGAGATGAAATGCAGTTTTGAGATGAAAACAGAGGATTTTATGAGAAGTCTTAAGTGACCATGACTTGCTAATGCCTGCAATCTTCAAAGTAAAAAGAAATTCCAGTTTGTATTTGTGCCTATCAAAATTAATATGAGCGTTCTCAGTGTTGCACACACAACTCGCAGGCTGGCTGCTCAAAAGCCTCAGTCTTACTTGTGCTCATTAGCTCTGGAGTTCCTGAGGGAAGGGGGAGAGTGGGGGGAGCTGAGGGAAAGGGTTCATTTAGCACTTCTTTTATGGAAATAGTACTTTGGGGCTGTTTGGGAGCAGCTTTGAGACAAAAATGCACTGGATGAATCTTCATCGCTTTTAGGAATTGATTCTCGGTAGTGAAGAACTTTTGGGAGTGTGTGAAGACCTTAATTGCCCTGAGTCACACCAGGGAAGTTTGTATCCTTAACTGCTAAAAAGTAGCAAGTGGCACAAGTGACAAGGGGAGAAGAGTTTCTTTGCGCTTCATCTCTTGCTGGCAGGTTATTCCAGGACAAAGAGAGGCAGTGTAAAATGAGAACATGTTAGAAATGTTACTTTTGGCTATGTTAGAAAAACAAGGTGCATCAGAGAAATCAATGAAAAAGGATGAAAGGATTTTTAAGGGCCCACTCTATCATTAATAGTATAGAGTATTCAGGCCACAATTAGGAGCAACCGGGGTGCTTCAGTGAGGAAGGTACAATGGGTTTCATCTACCTGGTTTTTAATTCCTATTGAGTTAGTCATTATATGGTATGAAGCAGTTTGACCACACTTGCAAAGAAGAGTCTGGAAAATCAAAGACTGAGGAGATAGTGATAGAAGAAGTGATATGTGTGCATATCATTGCCATTTTGCAAAGTAAAATTCCAGATCTGCAGATGAACCACAAAATAGATGAGAATATTTTTTTTACTGGCATTAGTGTTGATCATTGTCAATGAGATCTGACCAGTTACAGGTATCTTTGCTGAACTAGTCAGAGGAGGAAAGGATGCACCACCAGAGTAAAGATTATTAAATGGATGCACCTTGAGATTCAGGAAAGGTTGTTTACCTGAGCACAGGTATGCTCCATTTCTGTAGTCACTCTGAACTTCTAAATCTCTTTATATGTAGCCAGTATAATGGACAGAGTAATTTAGTTTAACCTATAGTGGATATCTAATTGATATACAGAGTCTTGCCCACCTTGTCCTTGGCATCACAGACACACCAGCTGCACTGCACTATAAATGTTAAATATTGTTTCCAGTAGCAAAGATTACCATTTAGTTGATCTGGTGCAGTATCACACTTTGGAACAGCTGCTGTGTCTGATGTTCCATTGCTTTTTATATGTTTTTGGATGTTTCTTTGGGGTTTTATTATTTTGCATAAACATTATTTATTATATTACATAAATATACCAGGAAAACAATATGGATGTTTTGCTTCTTTTCAAGGACTCAATTTAGTCATTTAAAGCAAAACCTTAGACAAAAAGCTTTTTTAGTTTTTAATATACTAAAGTTGTCGTAACACTGGGAGTCTGTCCTGCCTCAAGAAGGTCACATGTGTGTTACATCTATGTAGTGTTGCTGCAGCTTGCAGACCCTAACCCAGCCTGGCTGTGTGCTGATGAGGTACCATGGGACAGCTGTGTACTGCACTGATGCTGAATACAATGGCCCTTCTCCTCTTCCCAGTTTTCAGGCAGTGAGAAAAAAACCCAACCACTAGCAGCTTTTTTCTGTGCTGTAGTCATTGTTTTTACACCTTTTGAGCTTAACCAGCTCATTGAAGGGTCTGACAAGTGCCAGTGCCAGCACAAGAAGAGGAAGCTTAGAGTTGTTCCTAGGATGAGAGGATTAGAAGAAAAGCACTGACCCTTTCAGCAACAGGAGCAGTTAAATCTCCTTACTTGTGTTATTATACTATTCCACAAAACTCACACTCTGTATGTTCTTCATATGTGTAAGTATATATATATGCATAAATAACTTCTTTTTCCTAAATGTCTTCATATATTTATTGAAGAAAAGAAAAATATAAACATTGCAAAAAAGGCATAGAGAGAAAAAGGCCTCAATTAAAGTTATATTTGTTTTCAACACTGACATTAAACCATCACGATGTTCTGAAGATGGTGTATGCTTGGGCTAATATTAGCTTCTCATTTATAGGATAGATTTGTGTTTATACCTGCTATGCAATAAGAGAGAGTATTTCTTAATATCACTATAAATGCACAAGGCCTGAGTCGTTATTTCTTTATTCTAGGAAGCATGACTTCTCTTTGATTGGAATAAAGATGGTGGCTCAAGCCTGAAGTATTGACAATATGCTGTGACTGTATTTCCATGCACCATCAAGTGAATATCTGCTTAACTATAGAGCTTAAACGTTAGAAAACCAGCAGTACTTCCTTGCACCTTCCTTGCTGCATGAGGTTGTCTGATTATGAGATGTCTGATGCCAGGACTTAAAACATAAATGCTTTAAACTGGTTTTATTATTTAGAATTGCTTTTTGAATGATTAAATTATACCACATCCTTTAAAACGTCCTTCAGAAACTTCTGCTCTTTGGGAAACACCCATCCAGACACAGGCTTCTTTCCATTTGTGATTAGAAACTAATCTGCACATCTCTGCTACAGCTGGTTCTCTTCACTTGCACCGCTTGGAAGTTTACAAATATCTTTGTTACCAGACTTCTCATGAAGTATGTCTGAAAATGCAGTCATTGTTCACATGGCAGAGATTTTCATTCCACTCCATAGTAGATATACCACCAATTCCCCATCCTGTATAAGCAAATCCAGTTTTCATCTGATACACATCTCTCTTGGAGAAAACATGAAATAGAGGTGTGGAATCAACCATGGTATTACAACATTTTCAAAGTCCCACTCGCATTTACTCAGCCTTCACTCACAGTTTAGTCAAGAAAATAAGATTATTTTCATTCTCTTTTTGATGTGTTTAGCAGCTCATGCTGTTCTTTTAAGAAAGACATGTTTTAGCCCCAGTATTCTGAACTGTCCTCAAAATAAAACTCCTAGGTAACATTTTGCTTACCTGGTAACTTTTCCTTGAAAAATGAATAGCTGGTGTTTTTGCCAAAGTCAGGGAATTTAAGATGACAACTAGAAACAGAATAAAGTGTGGAACTTTCCCGTTCCTCTTCCACCAAGTTACAATATTTCCCCCAGAACTTTGAGCTGTTAAATATGCAATATAAATTATATAATGTATGCTACGTATATTCTATGCAATACAGAACAAATGAGAAGGTTTTTGGTCAGAAATATACCTTGAAAAGGCAGACAGGATGAATCACGAGTTTGTGTTCAGTAAATTCACAGGTGAGCATTTCTATTGTAGCTCAGCTCTGTTTGGCACAAATAAATGCCCCAAGGTCACTTACCCAAGTCAACAAAATTGAACCAAAGGTATGTATTCTGCCATGAGAACAGTGTGTATTGCTTCTCTCTAATAAATTCACAGAGGAAAAATGGCTATAAAAATATGCAGGAAAAAAAGATATTTGAAAGTTTTCGGGTACTGAATGAAAAGAAAGCCTGGAGGATGCTGAGCAGCTCATATTTAATTACAGGACTTGCAGTTGAGCCATCCATCGGTATAAATGGCTGAACATTGTTTAGCGGAGCTCAGAATAATGCTTTAGGCTCCAAGTGCAGCAATTGCTTTGAAGTTTCAGCTGTTCTACCGTCCAAAGACCTCCCAAACTCAGAGGTGTTTTCTTGCCTAAAGAAGTCTCTGAATTCTCTTTTGTTTTCCAGAATCAGTGGATAACTGTCCCAGTAATTGCTATGGGAATGGTGACTGCGTGTCTGGGACTTGCCATTGCTTTCTTGGATTTCTGGGCCCTGACTGTGGCAGAGGTAGGAACTTGTACTTGATAAACTGTTTCCCTTTCCCCTTCCGTTAACATTTTCCTTGTGGAAGTTATATTCATGCCTCTGCCTTTGCAAAGTGCTTCTCACCCAGCTTGAGGATGCTGTAGTACAATCTAAACAGGTTGGATCTGTGGATTTGTTTGCTACAAAATTGTTTGCTACAATTTCACTCCGCAGCTGAGGGAACTGGGAATATTCAGCCAGGGGAAGAGGAGGCTCAGTGGAGACCTTATCTCTCGCACAGCTGAAAGGAGGGTGTTCCCAGGTGGGGGTAATAAGGTCAAGAGGAACATCCTCCCGTTGTTACAGGGAAGGTTCAGATTGGATGTTACGAAAAATTTCTTCACCGAAGGATTTTTCAGGTAGTGTAACAAGGCTGCTCAGGGAAGTGCTGGAATCGCCATCTCTGGAAGTGTTAAAAGACCTGTAGATGTGGTTCTTAGGGACGTTGTTTAGTGGTGGGCTGGCAGTGCTGGGCTAAGAGTTGGATTCAGTGATCTTGGAGGGCTCTTCCAACCTAAACTATTCTATGATTAGGTCACTAGTCATGACGACTGTGACCTTAGAAACAACACAACCCCTTAGGCTGCTTATGGATAGGCAAAATGTCACACTGGAAAATTTCTCTCTGAAAATGACTTTAGAAAACATGGCTTATAAATGTGTCATTATTGTTTGTTTACCAGAGCACTCTTATCATAGGGCATCAGAACATTATAATGGCACTTTCTTTCAAGGCATTGATTATACAAAAAGTAAGTTTGCCTGAGCCTAGCTATGGGGAGTGGAGCAGGGTTGGAGTAAGGCTGGGAGTGGAACAATGGCAGGAAGAACTGGATATTCTGACTAAAAGTGAAAACAGTGGGAGGAGAGAAGGAGGCTTACCCCAGGAACAAAATAATACATATCTCTGCTCAAGTGGTAAGTATTTTTAATACATGGCTTTTGAAGGATTTTCTTTGACCTGAATTTTTTAGGTTATTTAAGCATTTCAAAACCAAACTGAAGTATTTTTAGTAACAGCACATTTCAGACCAAGAAATCAAAACCTGGCTTGTGGAAAATGCCAGAATACTGTGCATCAACCTTTTCAAAGCCTTTTTTGTCTCAAACAGTCCATCAGAATAAGTACAGATTTTAAAATATAGATAGGGAGGCAGTGTAAAATGTTAGTGCCCGCACAAGGAGCTTTGCTAAGGCAGCAGGTCAGGCCTTCACCACAGCTCATTGCAGCTTTGGAGGGGAGGCTGGCTCCTTCCCAAGACAGAGCGCTAAACTCTGTCCAACCCGAGTTCTCTCCCTCTCCAGCTGAGCCGGGGTCACATCCCTGCAGCTGAGCCAGGAGACAGAGATAAGGAGCTGCACACCCCCAGGCAGGCGGGAGCTCCCTGCAGAGGCCATGTGGGCCAGGCAGAATCCCAGCGGCATTTCAGAGTTCACAGCCCAGTAAGATGGATGTGGCAATCTGCATCCCTTTGAGCTGTTCTGTCAAACTTCTTGCTGACTCAGGTTACACTTGGTTTGCATTTCCTTACACTTGGTTTGCATTTCCAAGCTCCTTTTCAAATCCTTAGAGCTGGAGACAAAAGGAGGGTTTTTTCAATGTCCTACAGCATATTCCAACTTGCACCTCCTGACTTTAGGTAGGGGCAGAAGTTCAGGGCTTGTTCTCCCAAGGCTTCCTGTAGAGTCAGTGGAGAGGAAGCTCCTTCACTGTAAACCAGAATACTTAAACTTTTGATCTGAATCCACTTTCAGAGGAATTTACCTACACTTGTGAGTTGTGTCTTGAGCTTTCTCGGGCTCTTCAGTAGTGCCATGTGAGTCTCTTCCATTTCAATAGAGCACTTACACCTTTTATTCAACTCCGTCTTTATATTCAGAATCATTTGGGTTCAGATCACAGATTACTTTCTGCCTGTAGAAAGACAGATTGATGCCTGGAGTGTCAAAATAATATTTGTGTATGCATTTCCATGCAGTGGGCTGGTAAAATAAATCATGTTGCTATGAGTACGAGATCCAAGGGTCCCAGTGCTGGCTTCCTCTTGGTTTAGAGAGGCATCTAAGATGCTGCTTTCGACCTCCAAATCTCTCAAAGGGCAGCATGTGTACAGCTGCTACAGCATCCATCTGCAGCCATTTATCAGTCCCTGTATAAAGCAGTAATCCTTAAATAAGCAGGTCTCTGTCCACATGAATTCTAGGTCATGGATTTTCCTGCCTGTTCCTTTGTTTCAATTCAGCCTTGTAATTCACCATCCAAATGAATGGGCAACTCTGGAGCAGGAAGCCTTTCTATTTTTAGTAATAGTTAATTATTAATGTATTGTTAACCAATTATTTTAAACGAAGTTAATAAGAGCAAGTCACCAGAGGTGTATTTTGTGGGCCTTTCGAAGGTTTTCTTGGACATGGGAGATTGTGTTTTCAAGTTCTGTATAAAGTAAACAAACGACCTTACTCTCTGATTCTACACTTTACAAGAAACAGGGTATGCATTCGGGTTGTTGCTATAATTACCGCACTAGAGAATTACTATAATTTTGCCATCTTAAACATTGTTTGTTGGAATCTGGAATCTGAATGATCAAATAATAATTATGCATTTTCCTATATGGAAAAGAGTTGCACAAGTTAAGTGGAAAATATTCAGAAACCTCTTTTGTCTTTATTCATTATTGTATGCTACGAAGGAGGTCTTCGTGCCATTGCTTTGCATTTGCGGCATTTGCAGCAGCACTTTCCAGGTTATACTGAAGGTGTTCTCCACAGAAGGCTCTCTAGAGTGCCAGTTTCATTGCAGATGGCCTGTAATTTATCTGATCTGGCACTGAGTGATCAGCTGTCTTGTCAGGAAACATGTAAGTCTTTCTCAGCAACCTCTCACTGGGTTGAAGGCAATTATTCTTTCTTCTTGTTGAAAAGAGCTGCAGACTATCCCCTGCCAGTGCCTTGAAAGAGCAAGGTCCATTCCTGAGCATTGAAATTTGAGACGAGGGTGCAGAAAATTTCATCAGCTTAGCTGAAAAGTGAAATTACAGAGTTTGCTGTGTTAAGATACAAGACTGTATCTTAACAAATTTAAGTCATTTATTGTATGGGTAGATACCTCTTTGCAAATGATATCCTTGCAGTGCACACCACTGCAATGTGCTTCCTTTAAAGTGAACAGTGAACTGTTATTATTCCTTAGTAATAACACTTGCCGAATTCCTTTCTTTTTTAAACCTCTTTTATCTTGGTCACGCAAATATAGTTCACTGCATATCAAACTGACTTGACAGTCAGAGCTGTCAATGTTTTGTATTTTATTGAAGCTGCTGTAGTTCTGTAACACACTGACTGGACTATAAGGACACATGGAAACAGTTCAGGATGTGCATTGTGAGATTATCGTATAAAAGATGGGTAGAAAAGGAGAGGAAAGTTTCCCTTAACCATGTTAATATCTCTTCCCACACATAATCATAGTCAGGAACAAAGCAAAAGAGGAATATTGTATTCATCACATGCCTAATGCAGTTGAATTAAGCTGCAGACTGGAATATTCATTTCACATTTGTCCTGCCCAAAATTGTTCATAAATTGCCTTTCTGAGGGGCAGATGAGAAGCCCTGCTGCTCCCACCTGAGGCTGATGTGCATGAGTAAATGTCTTTGCAGCAGAGTTTGAGCAAAATTAAATGGAAGAGAATAGGTCTTAAGAAAGAATTTTCAAGGGATAGTGAACGGGACCTTCTGAGGAGCTGAAATCAGCACCTTCCTTCGAAAATCAGAGCAGAGAACAGAAGGAGCATAAGGTGGCACATGTGGAGAATGGAAAAGGAAGAAGGCATCATCTGAGAGGAGCTAGAGAGAGCTTGGAGAGCAGTGATTACCAGAGCTGTGGTCATGGAGGCTGGGATCTGGTCCTTGATGTCCTCTCCTTCCTTTCTTAGGGAGCCTGCTGTGTATCCTTCAGTTCATCCATCACACATGCCTGGTGTTTTCCAACTTTAACTCTGAATTGCTTAATTCTGCCATCATGCCATAACTTAAGCTTATCTTCCTCTTCTTATCTTTATCCTGTATCTGACTGGCCTTGAGAATCGGCTGACTTTTCTGGAAACAAGGACAATTAAAAATGTTATATGAATAGATGCAAAGGTCAAAGGAGAGATTTGTAAAGCTTGTGTTACAAGGAACTTGGAAACAGAAGAGGCGGCTTTTGTGGCTGACGATGGAGTCCAGTAGAGGGGTTAACAAGAAAACAGAGCTGGAGATTTGATTAAAATCATAGAATTGTTAAGGCTAGAAAAGACCTCTAAAACTCAATCAAGTTTAGCTATTAACCCAGCATTGCCAAGTCCACCACTCAACCTTGTCCCCAAGTGCCACATCTACACATCTTTTAAATTCCATTAAGCACTTACCTGGGCAGCCTGTTCCAGTGCTTTACCAGCCTTTCAGGGAAGAAAGTTGGTAGTTGCTGGCATGACATGAGCTAAATCATGGAAATAGTCTCAGTGTGGCATTCTGAGCTCTGAGCAAAGCAGCTGAAATCCATAAAGCTGGGAATTAACCCAGAAAGAACCAGTGGAGTGATTCAAGTGCTCCTAAGGTCAACAGGAAAGGCAGTGCCAAGGAAAGTATGAAGTCTGGCAGTAGGTCAAGGATGTTCAATGTTCATCAGATAAGTTCAGTGCTGCTGCTGAAAGAAGACACCAAGAAAATTCTGAGTTTAGTTAGTGAAAAAAGGTATAAGAGACACAAAACAAGGAGTTAGCCTGAAATAGCACAGTTTGTTTAAGGACTTCTTGCAGAATATAGTTAACAGCTGGGTGTCATCCATGTGAAAAAATTGGTTTTGGCAAAGAAAAGAAGAACATACTCCAGTGAATATTGTATAGAAAGAATGTAAATCACATGCTGGCCTCTTGCGCTCTTTTTTGAAGTGGGAGTCATGTATAGTTTTGGTTTAATGTGATTTTTGTGGTCTATCCCCAGCATCCTGCCCAGTGCTGTGCAGTGGAAATGGGCAGTACATGAAAGGAAGGTGCTTGTGCCATAGCGGCTGGAAGGGCGCCGAGTGTGATGTCCCAACGAACCAGTGCATTGATGTCTCCTGCAATAACCATGGCACGTGCATCATGGGGACCTGTATCTGCAACCCAGGATACAAAGGCGAGAGCTGTGAAGAAGGTATTTGCAAGATGTATTCAATTAGCCTTTTGCATTGATTGCTGTTCTGTAATTGCATGGATGGAAGCAATTCAGAATTGGACTGGCACTTAAACAGAACGGTAATAGGCACCTTAGGTACACAATAGATGGATGCAACATAAAAATGATATGTTGTCATAACTCATCGTTAGCTTTCATATTTGTTCAATAATTGGATGAAAAGTCATCAAATGCTTCAGATAGACAAATCTAGTTGAAAGACCACAACGTCTAATCATATGTTCAAATGTTCTTATTAAAGCATCGTTTCCATTTACACATCTAAACGTATAATTACTTTTGCAGTGCTTTCTTCTCTGCTATGCTATGCCAAGCAATTTCAGTTGCTTACATACAGAAAATGGTGTGTGAGAGAAAGTTCCAGATTCTTGTAAGCTTTAAAAGCTTAGAAATGCTCAGGACATGAATTAAATTCTGCTTCAAAATCAGATATTATTTTAATGGCTTTTCCATAGCTTTTTCCTCACATTAAGCACAAAACATTTTTCATTTACATTTAGATTTATGGCTCAGAAATATGGTACCTTTTAGTACTTACCTTTAATCTTTTTGTGTAGGAACTCACCTGCCAACATAGACCTTTATCTTCCCAAGCCTGTGACTGCTTCTTATTTCTAAATGAAAAAGTGGACAGTTCTATAAGTGTACAAATCATTCTGAGAGTTATAAAAATACATCCAGAAGTGTCGTTTTTAAAGAATAATATTGTTCACGTTTGAAAACTGTTCTCAAAGTTTTGTGCAGGTGACCTGATAAATAAGTACACTTAAATTATGCTTCTACAAGTACATATATAAGGCGTCTTCACCACCAGATAGATTTAAGACATCATTTGATAAATATTTAAGAATCACGATGGCTTGGATTAATTTATGGTTGTCTTAATTTTTCAGAATGAGAGACCTACTGAAATGGCTTTATTTTATGAACAATGAAAATAGGCTGAATTGAATTCAGACATTCAAATGGCATCTAATCTAGCAATTCTTTTCAGTGTTAAACGTATTGGAGTGGGACATCTCTGCTGTAGTGTGGCTTCAGTTTCAGTAAATGTCAGAGGTGAAGACGGTATCAGCTCTTAATAACAATAAGCCATCTCTTGAGAAAGCTTCATTTTGGCTTAAAGCACAATTCAATGAAGCTGTGAGGCATGCAAAACCCAAAGATGGTGACTACTTTAAAGCAGCTCTGTAGACTTCCTATTTACTAGATCATATCTTTACTGGATAAACAGAAATGAAAATATCTTGATTTTGCCTCCAGCCAGAAGTGTTTAATGTGTGTAAATCAGACTGAGATTTGCCCTCTTTCTAACAGGAACCTTTTTTTCCCCTGGTCATGTTTTAAAGCAGAAAAGCCAGACACTACTCAGTTATTTTATGTTATCACTATAGCAGGAGACAGTGTCAGTCCCACTAGGTCAAAACTTGAAAAAGAAAGAAGAACAAAGAGAACATGGTTTTTCTTATGGGCCGCTTAGTATTTTTCCAAGCATGCATGTTTTTGATATTCAAGGCATAATTTATATTGTATTA
>WEKX01007513.1:136741-181042 GCA_013390025.1 Pitta sordida
ATATATACATATGTATATATATATATTTAGATCTAGTAAAAAAGTTGATTTATACTAGTTTTTAAATTGCTTTTACTCTTTAATTCCTCTTCTAAGAAGGAACATCTGGTATTGATTACTTTTTATTATTTCTCAGTTCTCATAGCTTCACTGCTTGGTCCATGTTTATAATGGGTTTTCATTCCAGGGTTTCTTCTGTCTTTACTTTTTCCCCCATAGAAGTTCAGTAATGTTTATAAAACATCAGCCAACAATCTTACATGAATTTTTCTTTTCTCCTTCCTTAGTTTATTGGCCCATATTTTATGAGGCATGGGCTAAGCCAGCGAGACATTACAGGGAGGGGAGCAAATTTAAGCAGTGAAAAATGAGAAGTTACTCTTTGGGCACCGAATAAACCTAATAATTTGTGTGACCAATGAAGCATGAAGCATATTGGGGAAAAGTGTAGAAGAGGCACTAACCTTGCTTGCTGCATCATTTATCTCCCTGGCAAAGATTCTGCGCAAGGCTGAACTATAAATGGGCATATTCCAAATAGGAATTTGACCATTTGGGACGTTGTCTAACCAACAACACAGATGTAGCCTTTTTTTCCCCTTCCCTTTTTTCAAGTTTTGTCAGCTCTGCCCTCTTGCCCAGCTCCCCATCTCTGCTTCTCCCAGAGCTGAGCAGCTAAATTTGTCAAGCAGAACTCCTTAAAAATATATCATTGTGCTCCAAATCCACTAAGCAATTGATTAAGAAGAAAGCAAAGGCCTGTAATCCTGTCCCAGGGCCCTTCCAATGGTGTAGAAAGCGTAAAGAGATACAGCTAGTCCAGCTGAGATTAAAGTAGCCATTGTGTGTGACATTTTCTGAAAGGGCTCATTTCAACATGAAAAATGGCCTTGGGATTATGATAAATGGGGGGTTCTGACATGCACATTCCCCTCCTATAATCGTCTGTGTTGGAGCTGAGATAGCAGATTGTCTGCCTCCTGTGATGGAGGCCCCTGTAAAACTCACCTTTTTCCCAGCTGACCTTCAGAGGGGATGATTAATTGCCTGGAGGTAGCCTCTTGTCAGTTAGCCTGTGATCTTTGTTCTCCATGTTCAAACCATCTGCTGAGAACGGACAAGGCTGCTAGTCCATCCCTTAGTCCTTTTCATACTTATTACTGCTGAGAAAGAACAGGGCCAGGGCTTCAAGGGTCTCATGCTAAAATTGGCACCATAGCTCCCAGCTCACTAACAGTGAAGGAGATTTATAGACTCATCCTTTCCAACCTCTTACAATTTTCAAGGATTGTTCCAGCTATGAGCAGAGCTGCAGGAATCAAACAAAAAAGAAAATTCTCTCCCATGCCTTGGGATAGTAATAACTGAGCCATTACTTGTCAGACTGAAAAGGGGTTGAGAATCCAGGGAATTATCAGAGCAGCTGTTTGTGTTTCCTTTAAAGGTTTCTGGATCTTAAACAGGTCAGTGAAATTCTTATTAGCTTTTACAGGGGGCAAAAAACTGAACCACAAACCTGCCATGTGTACAGTGGCCGTGTTCTGCTCTGCTGTATCAGAGCCAGGAGCTGGACATCTTTCCCTGTGCTGTTTAGCCAGACTGACACTTGTCACCGATCCCTAGGGCACTGCCACACACTGTTTCAAGAGATGGGAAGAATTTCTGTAGGCTGTCCTATCAGCTTTTATATATAAATAGACAATAAACTCCTGCAGGTTTTTTGGGAGGAGGGTGTCTGGTGCATTTCATATTTTCCAGTTGCTGGGTGCAGTTCTCCTGGGGCAGAGTTGCTGACAGTTGCGTGAAAGCCACATAACTCAGGAATCAGGCAGGAGTTCATTTGGTCGTTTGGTGTTCCTTGCTATACCCCTAATTGAATGCTCTCCTATCTTGGTAGGAAAGTGACCCTTTGCAGGGCAGAGTAAACACCAAACATTTTAAAAGAGTATTAATTGACTCAAAACCAGAAGAACACCAATATTAAAAAAAACCACCACCAACAACATGATTTTATTTTAATCTCACTCCAAAAAACTGTCTAAGGATATATTTAACATGGAATTTATGTAAGTCTCTGTGAAGCCTGTATAGATTTAAGCACATTCTTCAATTTAAGCATGTATTTTGCTGAATAAGAGTATCAGCTTCTGCTGAATCTTCATGCAAAATTCTCTCTCAGAAAACTAGGGCTCAGCTTTGAATTCATTAGTAATAGTAATTTAGGTTATTCTAATAGAATAAATGTGCAGAGGAGTATTACTCTTATTCTATTCTTAATTGATATTAGCTGGTTCTTACCACAAAGATTATTTATTAGTGCAGACCTGGGTAAAACAATGGTAAATCGTTAGATTTTTCTCTGGTTTTACAGAAGTGATTTAGGTTTCACTGCCTTTTAGGGACACTGACTTCTTGCATGAAGCATGTTTTTTGCACAGCAGGGCTGTTTGGTTGGAACCTTGAGAGACTATAAAAATACATCTGTGTAGATGGCAGTCTGATAGCTTTTTTTCTGAAATTCACATTTGCTTTCTCTGTCTGCTTCCTCTTCCTTCTCACATGTAGTGGACTGCATGGATCCTACCTGCTCAGGACGAGGCGTGTGCGTGCGAGGAGAATGTCACTGCTCGGTTGGCTGGGGAGGAACAAATTGTGAGACCCCGAGAGCCACTTGTCTGGATCAATGCTCTGGTCATGGGACCTTCCTCCCGGATACTGGGCTCTGCAGCTGCGATCCCAACTGGACTGGACATGACTGCTCAATTGGTAATGTCAGCGGTGACTTACTCTGGGGTTTTATTTCAGTTAAACTTTGTAAAATATCCAGACTTAGAGCTGCAAAAAACGTGCTACAAATATATTCCAGTGAAGCACATTTGGGGCATGACTGGAAGCAGAAATTCCATAGCTCAACTACATAAATAATTCTACTTCAATTGCCGAGCATATAGTAATATAATAAATAATGTTGTTCAAGCCACCTAGGTTCGCTATTGTTCATCATATGGCTGTGAATGTAATTGATAGTCCGCATATAACTGCTTGTGCTGGTGCTAGTTCTTGATGAAACCCAGTAGCCACCAAAGGGTCTGTTTTGATTTTTAGGAGATAATTAAGTAATCTTTAGGTGGCTGCAAACAGGAAGGAAGAGGTGGCAATCTGTCAGGTCTCCTACCCCTTCTGAATTCAAAGCCTGCGCTTTTCTAGGCTCACCTAGAGGAGGATGAGTGCCACGAGGGTAATATTAAAATACTGTCCTCTATCAAGTAAAAAATTTGTTTGCTGACTGAAAGTGTATAATAGTGCAAGCACCTACCTAGAAGACACGTTACGGACAGTTTTGTGTAGAGGTTTGGAACTGCGTCTTAATTCCCCTGCTGAATGGGCACCTTGTTCAAAATCTGCATCAGGTATGTAAACTGAAGGCTAAAGAAAAACTATTCAGGGACATTTTCTTCCAAATACAATTAGCTTTTAGAGAAACATTGAGAAATGCTGGAATACATTAAATAGTAAGAACCTATGGAACATTAGTCCTTTGACTTTTGTTCTGTATTTGTGCTAACCAACGAAAGACTTCAGCAATTAACAGCTTCTTTACCTTACACAACTGGGATGGAACTAGGCCAAAAATCCAGGACAGCTCAGCACAGGCAATGAAATTACAGGAATTTTCAGCAAAGCGACCCAAAAGCAAAAGCTATTAGGAGAGTGGATATAGTAAGAAAATTATGTAAACAATATTTTCACTGAGGAATTACTGTCATGAGTGAAGAAAATTGGGTTAACTGCTTGCAAGTATTTTAAGAGAATAACTTCCAAGGATGGGGTAAACAGAATAAACTGGTGCTAAGAATATAAAAAGAAAACTTTTTTGACAGTCGTCATTTAGGTTAGATGTTAGAAGCTTGCTGTAAAGTAAAATTAACTGGACTGAAGAAAAAGCAGGAGAGACCTACTTGCCTGGGGCTGAAACTATGTTGATCAAAACTTCTGCAGATGTAGGTAAAGAAGCTATCATGCATTGAAAGGAGGATAAATTTGGTGCCAGGCTTTTCCTTTCCCCATATTAATGTCTTCAATTCCGTACTCTGTAGGTATATTTATAAGGCCACCATAAGGGGAAAGGTAGTCATGTATTTCTAGTAATTTTGTAGCATAGTTCATAACTGAGTTATTATTCTGAGTTTGTATGGAGGTTTGGGGATTGCAGGGATGGATTTGGAAAAATGTTTATTTCTACACACAAACAGAATTCATTTTCCCTTTGTTAACCTGCAGGGTTATGTACAGATGATTTATAAGCTTTTCTTTATAAATCCATCTAGTGTAAACTTTCTGTGGCAGCGTGAGGTTATTTGAGACAAACTTGAGCATCATTCCAAGACCTTTTTCCTGCTTGTAACATTCAGGTTATTGTGCCTCACAGCTAAAATTACAGCTATGGTGATTTGTAAACTTCCATTTATTCACAGGATAGGTGGTACTCTTCTTGCATGATTAAAACAGAGTGAGCAGGCATGCTAGTACATGTAACAACACATTGCCCACCCCAGTGGGGTGGAGGTTCTGTGGAAGTGACTAAAGGGCCCAGATTTTTATTGTCATATAAAACATGACCAAACAGAACAGAAGAATTATTAAGGGAAAGAACTAAGTACTTGCAGAAATCATCCTCAACTCAGCAAAGCAGTTAGAACTGTGTCCAGTCCCAGAGAAATCTATATGACTGTGCCTATGTTGGTTAGAGCCAAGGACAGCCACTTTCATAAACCACATCGAGAGGCAGAGCCTGAAAACAGCATAATCATGTGGAAACACAGGATATTAGGAGGCACAGTGGATTTTCCAGCTCTTAACACCTTGAAGTCAAGCATCTGCAGTGCTGCGTGCTGTATTCATTTAGAAAGTTATCAGGCAGTATGGAAGCAGTAGGTGAAAATCTGTGGATTGTCATATGTAGAATATCCAACTAGACTCTCTTTAAACCTTAAACTCTGTCTTTCAACTAAGTAGGTGGATTTCATCCGCCTTTAGCGATAATCTTAGAGGAACACGGATTGCTTGGTTAAACAGTTTTCACAAACTAATGTTACAGAGATTTCTGCTTCCTGTTTATATTATCTTCTTTCATTCCACTCAGCCTGTGTCTTCATAGACAAGCTGTGCCATTCAATCTCTTGTGAGAGTTTCCTGCTCTGAACTGCATTGTAGGACGAAGGAATTATATGTTTTGTTATCTGTTTGGTTTTTCTTTCACTTCAGGTGTCTGCCCACTGCCAGTACATCTTGAGATAGGGCTGCTGCCATCCTACCTCAGATGTTTCATTCTTGAAAAATGCTTCTTAAACATACTTTACCCTTTCATGCAAAGAACAGTTTTGTAGGATCCATTTTCTGTCAGTATGCACTACTTTTTAGTAGATTCCCAAATATATTTTTTAAAAGTCTCTTAGAGAAAGTTCCAGAGAGAAATCCATAGATAACTTGTATTGAGCAACAGAAGACATTTTGATTTCTCCATGGAAGAGTTAAGTCTCTTCCCTTTTGGATCTTAATACTGCTGCACAGGCAAATACTAAAAGGTCTTCATAACCCATTTTGGCTAAAAAGTCCAAGGCACTGCTTAGTATAAGAAAGATAATTAAGGAACCACTGATCCTAACCCTGTTTCTCCTGGGTCTGCCATCATAGATCCTCTGTATGCCAGGCTTTAATGGGCTATCTCCCTTCACCTCTTTATGAGCCCTAGCTGTCAGCAAATGAAGCCATTATGGGGCAGCTCTCTTAACTTGTTATTGTCTGAGTATAGTGGCAAGAAGGAAGTGGCCTGTGCTGTGAGTGAAACAGAACTTAATAAGTGATATATCTTGACCTGTTTAAACAGGACCAAGTATTTCTAGCTAATCAAGAGTCAACACACCACATACCATAAGACATATTCGGTGACTGCAGTGAAATGAGTAGAGGAGTCTTGTCATCTGCACTGCGGAAATGCACCCTTTCCCAGAGGAATCTCACTGATACATCAGTACATCAGGCTCATCAAAAGAGTATTATGCTTGGATGGAAGATCATAATTAAGGGAATTAAGTTACCTGGTGGTGTCCTCACTCTCCTCAAATTTAAATCAGGGATTTTCATACTGTTCTCTGTTTGGTAGCTAACATCTTGACATGCATGATATTCACCAGAATCATTGGTAAGTTGAATACACAAGGCACCAATAGAAATTATGTCCTGTAGAAATTATGGCCTGCATGCAGATAAGGATTCCTTCTCCATTGCTCATTTGTAATGACTCAATTTATGCACAGCTGACATCCAGGCAGTACTTCAGACCCTTAAAAGTACACTGGAGAAGAGCAGTAATAGGAATAGTACTTTGTATGTGGTGGTCCTAAATTGTCAAGGGAGAGATAAAATCATGGGCTGTACATTTAATGATAAGAGTTAGAAACTGTAAGCTGGGACTAAATAAAGGAGTAAGAAGTCATAATGTTTTACTTCACATTTTACAAAGGCTGAGAGAACATGCCTGAGCAGGGTGAAGCTGAGCTTGCATGATCATAACTCATGAAATCTAGTAGTTTGATCCTATTCATAGCTCCTCTCATCACTTCTGCTGCTAACATGTTTTTTTGAGGATATGGCATTTGACTTTATTAACTGCCCTTTTTCCCCCATTGTGACAGGGAGGAAATGCTGCTTTCAAGTGACTTGTTGCCAAACTTTGTTATCAAGGCCTATAATCACAAAGATATTTAGGCATTTAAAATTTACGTTAAGCAAATGCAGATTATTGAGCTTTACTACACTGTTGCAGACAACTTACCGACTTCTGAGACAGTTTACCATCTAGAGTTGTCTAGTGAAAAGGTACTTTCGTTTCCTAAATTTCTTCTTTGGCACTTACAGCAGATGCCTCCTCAGTGGGAGAAAGCATTGGACGTGCTCTCTCACTTTGTGGGAGAGTATCCCACCTGCCA
Organism: Pitta sordida; assembly: GCA_013390025.1. Lineage (NCBI taxonomy): Eukaryota > Metazoa > Chordata > Aves > Passeriformes > Pittidae > Pitta > Pitta sordida. The sequence goes on from WEKX01007513.1 coordinate 143,731, forward strand.
GGTCGATGCAGATGCTACAGGCAGTTATCTCAAAGAAAACTCTCTGGTTCAATCCAGTTTGACAAAGGCAACACAGCTAGGAAAGGGTCTGTAGCACAAGTCTGATGAGGAGCAGCTGAGGGAGCTGTAGGTGTTCAACCTGAAGAAAAGAGGCTCAGGGATGACTGTACTGCTCTGTGTGACTACCTGAAAGGAGGTGGTAACTATGTGGGAATTGGTCTGTTCTCTCAGGTAACAAGTGACAGGACTAGAGGAAATGGCCTCAAATTGTGCCAGGGGAGATTTAGGTTGAATATTAGGAAACATGTCTTCACCAAAAGGGTTTGTCAAACATTGGAAGAGGCTGACCAGGGAAGTGGTGGAGTCACCATTCCTGGAGGAATTTAAAAGTCGTATATGTGGCACCTGGAGACATGGATTATTGGTGGATTTGACAATGCTGTGTTAATGGTTGGACTTGATGATCTTAGAGGTCTTTTCCAACCAAAATGACTTTATGATTCTTTGATATGAATTTCATGCCCTGAACCTTAATGCTAGTTAGGCAGTACTCTAAAGCATAGAGTGCCTGTCATCTGGGACATAAACAGCATTTCAGGCCATCCATCTCCTCGGGATTTCCAGCACTGCAGCACTCATCAAGGCCACATTTATTCTGGCTAGAAATGTTGTAAATGTCTCTAGTGGACAGGAAAAAAAGAAAGGTTTAGAATTCATGCCCTGTTCCATTCCATCCCCTTCTGCTCTTAGGCTTCCCATGACATTACCAATTTAGTGGGATAGTTGTCCTCAGAAAGAGAAATCTCTGCAGAGGTCAGTTCAGATCTTAGTTAAGCTGAAATACTTCAAAGGGAGCTTAATTGATTCCTCATCAATTCAACTGCTTTCTTATTTGGCTATTTCATATTACTTTAGAGCAATCTGAGTTCAGCTCTTGAGATATCCTTGGTTCTGCCAAATACCTGTAGAAAGCTCCGCAGGCATCGTGATCACAGGTTCCTTAGGACAGAGGAAATTACAAAACTATGGCATGTAACAAAATAGGAAACTCCCTCTTAGCCTGTGTGATCTATTAATAACAGCTTTGGAGGGGCTTCAGGCTGCCATGGAGTGATCACAATATGGGCAGATATGCCTAGATAACACTGGCCTCCAGGCACAGTGGGGCAATAGCATCAGTAGCTACAGGACTAGGAGAAGACTAGGTATTTATTTACCCACCAGTTGTAAAATAGTCCTCCATGACGTCACTGGTTTTAGTAGGTTGAGAAGCTGGATTTAAAATAAAGCTGGCACAGTATGTATGTCCATGTCTCTCATTGCAGGGAAGCCATAATCTTAAATATTACTGCACAGCATATTGAAGTCAATGCAAAAGGTCCTGTTTACTTTGCAGGAGTATGGAACAATTCAAGGGCAATCACAAACAATGATTAGATTTAAGATCCTGGATCAGTTAATGATAGTGATTGGATTTGTTAGTATCAGTTTAGTTGTATAAATTAACAATGGTGAAAGTCTTTCAGATGATAACACCCAGCAGAGTTCCCCACCACGAAGCTGTACAATTCATTGAAACAGGTACCTTTTCTTTATTCCAATTAGAAGATAAAGAGACCATGAAGAATGAACTTTTAAAGTGTGAAGCTAAAGCAAATGCAACTTTACCTTCCAATGTCTTTTTTTCATCAGAAGATGTGCAGGAGAATTGTTCAGGAGAATATTGCATACACATGCATACAGGCACACAGAAACATCATTTTCATATATCTTGCCAGACAATGTCATATCCCATTGGTCAAACAGTACCAAGGTTAACACAACATGTGTGATAAAATTTGATTTCCCTGGGCTTCTTGGTGTCAACCTTTGAAAACAAAATCTTTTGTTAAATTCATGTCATGCCCAAGGCCACCAAGATAAAAATTCATCCTTCGAAAATGTTAATTTAATTCCTTCTTTAAACAATCACTTTCTTCAGGGATAAAAATGTCTCTGTAAAAGATGGATATTACATCAGCTCTCATGTGATACATTTACCATACTACAGACTACGGCCCTTTTTAATGCTTAAGAAGTTGCTGATTTGTCTTTTTCTTAGCTTTAAGACATGTGAGGAAGAACAAGAGAACTGAAACTCAGGATGCAACACTTGAAATTGATAAACATCTGTATATTTTGATCTTACTCACTCAAGGAAAAGTTATCAGGCACACTTATATACAGTAATCAAAAGCCTTCCTGAATGATCTTCCTTCAGCTCGTAACTTGTTTGTCTCACTATCCCTGCAGAGTCGTGAGAAACATAGGACTGGGGCAGTTGTAATTTTGATAGCACAGTGTCTTCAAAGCTACTCTTCAGAAAATACCATCAAAATCTCTTCTGTCTCAATACCTAAGTTGCAGACTCATCCCTGAAAGCCTTAATTTAGTCCTTTAATGGTCATTGAAGGCCAGGAAATGTTTTGTACCAGCAGGAATTTCATCCTCAGTCTTGCAGAAGCATAACATGCTGATTTGTGAACTTGTGATCTTTCCCATTTTATTTGTATGGAGAGAAATAACTTTTCTCTCTAAGGGAATAAGGTATGTGCAGCCTAGTGCCCTTACACAAGACTCTCGCTGCCTCTGCCCATCGGTTATCTGCTTTGTGGATTGTGAAGGAATTAGTGAATCCAGAGAATCAACAGTGTTAACAAGAACTATCATAGTACAAAACATGATTTTTTTTTAATATGGTTGAGCTTGTGAGTACAGATTTTAGCCTACCCGTTGCCAAGATGAACTTACCCTTTAAAGTCTAAGCTTTTTATTAAAAATGCAATAAAAGACTAAAATCAGCCCAAACCTTTGAAATAAAAGTATTCAGGAAGGCTTTAATTTGAATACCCTTTTACTCCCTTTCTTTTTGTTCATTAAAAATGTGTATAATGAGACCCTGGTGTGGTGGGGAAAAAGGTGATTGTTGAAATGAGTTGTAGCTATTTTTGTGGGGAGTCCAATTCTTCAAAAGCCAAAATATCTTTGTCCTTAGTAGATGAGAAGAACATACTAAAGGGAGGGAGAAAACTCCCACTCAGACAGAAAATACACCTTATCTCTCAAATGTGGATTGCTACTTAAAATCTGAGAGTTGAGAAATTGTTTTAGGACATTTCCCTAGGCAACATAAAGAGCATAAAGCTTCTGTCAGCTCTGGGGTGTTTTTAGGATCTTATTTCTAACCATATCTCTGCAAAAGTCCATGCAGTCTTGATCAGATACAATGACTAAGGGAAGATTGAAGGACCTGAAAATTTGCATTCTAGCTGTCATTTCAAACTTGACCAAAACCCATGGAAGCAATGATATCATCAGTCTGGCTCTGACCATTAGATCACAAAGCATTTGATCTGATTAGGTCATGTCTCAGGCTGAGAATAGTGTGTGTCCAGTGGTGTAACAAGCAGTCTCTGGTTCCACTGACCTCCTCACACTGATTCAGGATGTGATGAGTAAAGCTTCTCTCTCAAATTTATGGACCCCTACAAAGGGCAATGGGTAGACTATTCCATCCCCTGTTTGTTTTCTACAATTAGGACTAACTTCCAGCATGCTAATTTTAGCTCAACGTTCTTCTCTATCTCCAAATGTGACCTTAGCAGTCACACCATGAGCTCTAAAGTTCTTTTTGTTTGGTTCAATAATGCTTTGTGTTGTGGACTTTTCTGACTGAAAACACCAATGATGTACTGGACTCAGCGGGGTTCATGTTAACATGGCTAATTTGAAGAATTTCACAGCACCACAACAAAATGTTAAGTCCCATATTTAAAACAGGCTACTGTTAAAAGAGCATGTTTTGAGGATGATTGAACAATTAGCATGTTTACTTGTATGACTGAGAACTTATCACTTGCATCATTGAGTCTCAGATGACCAAATTTTGGCTTTTTCTCTGACTTTGCCTTTGAAAGGAGGAGCCTTAGCGTCCTTACACTTCTGGACTTAGATTATGCCAACATAAAACCATAGAAATCAGTGTGTATTTCGGTAGGCTTAGAATTGCACTGTGGCAGTCATGCATCTTTTGAGCTGAGTACTGCTGCAGTAGCAGCAGGGTGGATACTTGTGTGTAGTCCATCTCTGCCTGTGATTTCCCTTGGTTATGCTATCATCTCATAACTCACACTTTTGTCATAGGTTCCAAGTCATGGCTTCTCTACTGGTTTTCAGTCAGTTCCATGCTGTTGGTGGTGAATAGCTCTTGTGACTGTGACCTTACAGTCCAACCCAACTGGAGCTCCTCCACGATCAGTTTCTGCAAAGGTTTATTGAATGATTTCAGCTTCATCAAATCATGTTTGAGACACTGAAATAGGTTGTCCAGAGAAGTTGTGGGTGCTCTATCCCTGGAACTGTTCAAAGCCAGGCTGGATGGGGCTTTGAGCCACTTGGTCTAGTGAAAAGCGTCCCTGCCCATGGCAGGGGTGTTAGAATTTGAGGATCTCAGTGACATGGTCTAGTTGGTGGGGAGTTGGACTACATGATCCTGAGGGTCCCTTCCAACTCAGAATAACCTGTGAACCTGTGAACTAGATGATCTTTAAGGTCACTTCCAACCCTAACCATTCTAGGATTCCAAGTTAAAATGTATGAGGTTAGATAATAAGGAAAATAATCTGGGAGTGAGTATCAAAACTAAGCAAGAAAAAAGCAGTGTAGAACCAGTGACTGCCATACAGTGGATCAGTGTCTACCGAGGGCCAGAAAGCCATGATTTAATAACCTGTCTGAAGTGGATGCACTGGATTATTACAGCCTATCTACACCCCTCCAAGTTGCAAGATGTTTATACTCTAAAAACTATCATCACAATTTTCACTAATGAGCACCTTTCTAATGATCTTGACAGATGAAAGTTTGAAAGTGCTTTGCAGAGCGCTCTGCTGCTTTTCAGTAAAGGTGATCCTTCCCTGATCAGCATTGAGGCATATGAACAGCACAGCAAACACAAACCTTTTGGAACAGCTGCTGCTGCATCCCATTTGTGTGGACGGATAGACAGGCATCTAACTTCTGGATATGTCAGTCCTGCCTGTGTCATACATGTTCTGTGTTTCCTTTTGAAAAGGATGGATAACAATAAAATTTCTAAGTTCTTTAGTGAAATCCTGTCTGAAGGAAAAGGAGACCATATTGGGACTGTCTGAGCTCTGAGTAAGGAAATCTCAAGCAAATTTACACTGTGATCACTTCAGCACACAAGTTGTAAATGCTCTGTTGTATTGATTTTAGAAAAAAACAAATGGTACAGAACAGGAAAAGAAAGCGATTTTTTTAAATAACAGTAAGCATGAGCAAAAGGCTTTTCTGCTGTCAGACTATCTGTCCCTCAAAGCACACAGATAGAAAATGGAAAGAAGTCTAGAGAAGAATCCTTGTTAAGATTAGGAATCCTAAAATTAGGAATTGTTTTTTCTTTGGGAAGCTTTACCTCACATCCCAAAAAAGCATAGAAATTCAATTAAGCATCAGAGAAATTTGTCCTCCACTTTGGGGTATTTATTTTTATTCAATAAATCTCAGCTCCAAGACTGAAGCCTGACAGTACCTAACATTTCACATCCTGCTATTCAACAGCAAGAGACAGTTTAAGATAAAGTTCATAATAATAAATAAATGGAAGATTGACACAAGTACAAAAATACATCACAACCATAGAGGGGATACTTTAGACACAATGTGCTGATCAATCCCTAGCATTTAAGACAAGAATGAAAACAGAGTATAAATACTGTAGATACTAGAGGCTGATAAAAGAGAGCTGTGATCCATTAGCATGGGGCTTGCTAATGAATGTTCCTGTTCTTACTGTTACTATTTCTGGCAAGAATTCCCAAGTGTCCCATTGTGCTCAGTGCTGTATGCATACAGAGTCAGAGGCTCAGTCTTGGAGGACAGACATACGTTAGTATACCAAACTCATTTGTTACTCATTTTAGAGATGGAAGGTGGGTTCTAGGGCAGTCATGGACATATTCACTGGATCTGCTCAGCACCAGGTGAGGAGATACTTTGTGGACTCTTCAAATTCAGCGGCTCAGAACAGCCCAGGTTCCTGATTGGAATCTCCAGAGAGAGATGAGATATAGAACAGGATTTGCAGAAGCCTTGCTGTTAAACGCAAAGTTGTTTATGCAAGCAAAGAGCTAAATACCAGGAGGGAAATGTGGGAAGAAGCTGAAGTGGGATTATCTTTTGTGTCCAGTTAAGGGCCAGAGATGGGTGCTTTCTTTTACTAGGGATTTTCACTAACACTTCTCTTGGATACAGACAGCTAAGCCAGCTCAACCACTTAGAGTGAGAACTCTCTCCTCTTCTCTTCTATATATGTTTAGTATCTCCTTTGTGCATGCTCTGTCTTTTCTGCAAGTGCAAAGTTATCCCTTCTGCACATGTATTGAAGACCTGTACTCAGTCCTCCTCCTGCAGACCTGGAAAGAATCAGCATTCAGGCTAACTCAGATGTCCTGGTTAGGTTCACTCTCTAACACAGGATATGCATTCCCCGGTGCAGGCATTCCAGGATGCTCCTCAGGGCTTCATGTTCAGGAGGTGAAAACTCAAGTGTCCCATGCTTTTAGAACATGATCTCTGAAGGTAAAAACACGTGCCTCTCAATCAATGACATGAACCACTTGCACAATCATTCCCTAGTCACTGCTGGACTGGAATGAATTTTGGAGGATTTCATGATACAGATTTGTTACTTGCAAGGACAGAAAATCTAGGTCTCTCTTTTCAGGTTTTGTCCTGCTCCCTCGTTTGATCCTTTCCTTATAACACCTGTTAAAAGAATGGTTTTAAAAGCTGACGTGCTTTATGTCTTCTTCAGTAACAGCAGAGGAGTTCATGTCACTACAGACTTACCAAATCACAGGAATGAGTGTTTCATTACTGCAAAATGTGTTTCGTTGTGAAGGATATATTTAGCACTTCACTCCTATCTATGTGATGCTGATCATGCACCTTCTGGGTTTTCCCAGATACATATTCCAGATATTTTTCCGGATATTCCCCATAACTGGCCATCTAAAGCTGATTGTTGAAATAAGGCTTAGCTCCCAAACTCAGCCTTTTAGCTCTGTGCAGTGCCTCTCTTCTGTGCTTCTTTTCTGGAAAAATCTGTCTGAGGCTGTGAATGGCCTCAGATGAGTCAACTTGAAATGTGAAATTCCCAATTAAGCCGGATTTTTAATTATTAAATTTTCTATTAATATATTGAAGGTCAGTGGAACTGACCTAATTTCAGGAAGCTCTGAGCAATTTCACCTGATCTTGTATTTTAGCACTAAATCCATATTTATTAAAGGATTTAGCTGGCAGGTCAGAAGCAGCTAAAACTCTGATTCTGCATCACATGAATACTAAAAAATTTTCGTCAGCATTGCTCTTCTCTAAGCTGGAAAGCTTTAAACTGTTGTCAAGCTAGTTTGAAGGATTTGTGGGGGGATAAGGGTAAACATACAAAAATGGATTTGCTATAAATGAAGCGCAAATTAACATCATTATCCCTTTCCCAACACCATTCTTTGATATAATGTGAAAATAATATGAAATTCTTCATGATGCTGTTTCCTGTGTTGGAAGGTCCTGTGTCTGTTCCATCAATTAAAAAGGGCCATGAACAAAGCAGTGCACTGGTGGTTAGTGTTTGATAGATTGCTTTTCCCACCTGTCTTCTGAAATATCAAAGACAACATAGCAGACTCTTTATTCTTATTGGGACAGATTTGGGTCAGGTTTTAGCAGGATATGCAAAAAAAAAAACAACCCAGGTACAAATTTTTTATTTGTATGAGTAATTGCTTTAGTATTCTTACTTCTGAAGTGCTGTTAATGGACTGTGACCTCATTACACCTGGCAAAGTGCAAACGCAGAACAAAAAAGGATAATGTTGGCCTCAGTTGAGATTCTTAAACTTTTAAGTCAACAGCAACAGAGAGAGACATGCTGATAGAGATAGAATCAAATTACGATACAGTTTTTATCAACACGCCATGGAGAAGGTAATGCACATCAGCAGCCACTGTCAAGATTTTGAGTAGGATTCAAGATAGATTTGGATTTTTAAGAGAGCCTTGAGTAGGTCTGAGGCAGCCTTTACAGATCAGAGGGAACAATTTCTTCTAATCATGAAGAGATAATGAGAAAAGAAAGAAAAAACGTTTGTCTGAAAACTAGCCAGCAGGCAGTTGAGTCTGGGCTCATAGAATCACAGAATGGTTTGAATCAGAAGGCACCTTGAAGTCATCTAGTTCCGACCTCCTGCCTTGGGCAGGAACACTTTCACTAGGCAGGTTCCTCAGAGCCCCAGTCATGGACTGGATCCTGGTGGGAATGAACAGTGAGCACGTCCTGAAACTGAAGATGTTCTATTTTGATTATTTGCATGAAAAATAACTGGAATCCAATTGGAATGGCATTATGCTTTCCTAAAAGTAATGCACATGATCACCTAAGACTCTTGATGAACCACCCAAAACTCAACAGTTCCTTGTGCACAGCCAGCTCCAGAAGTTCTCTGTGAAAGAGGTTTTGAGTGCATCATCCTCTGGAACTACCTGTCAGTTCCTCCTAGACCCACAGCGAGCAACTAGTCACAGTTCAGTTCTTCACGTGAAACTGCCATAGCATGAGTGAGATTCAGTCAATGCAGGACATCACTCCTAGACAGTGACATGGCAAAACCCCAGATGGTAACACTGAAATGAATTTGATTCCTTAGATAAAACTCTATCCATGAATCAATTACATCCATCAGTGCCCTCTGGTAAGTGCAAGTGTCAGTGAGCAAAATACAGGGTATTGCTCAAAGTCCAGTTATTTCTCACAGAGATGTTTGGGTTGAATTTCTCTTTTGAGGACATTAAGCCTCATATTTGCTCTTTGAATTGGGCACCAGATTTCTTCGTGGATCCCCTTCTTTCAAGGGACTAGAGACAGCTTTGAGAGCTGCATTGCAAGATGAAGTAAAGCACAGTGCACCTCTCGGAAAGGATAAGGAGTGGCTAAGCTGTTCATACAAACAGTGGAAGAGATTAAAGATGAAAGGAAATATTTAGTCACCTTTTGGGAACAGCTGGTGTGAAAACATTTAACAGGCAGGTCTTTTATGCACAAAACAGAGTGTTCTAACTAAGCTTAAATAGGCAAGAGCAATAGAGTGCATCTGGCCAGTCTGTGAATACTGTAATAGGAGAATTAAAAGCTTTCTTTCTCATTTGCTCACGCAGCTCAGATGGTAGCTGATCATGTCCTCTAATTTTAACAACAGAATTGGGAAATGTACCAAAAAATGCAGCCTGTAATAAGAACAGAGGTGACAATTCTGTCCCTGGGACTGAATGACAAATAAACGATTCTCCTGCCCTTTTCTGTGAAACAGGCTTAGCTGTCTTATTCTGCCCAAAAAGATATGTATTTAAGTGGAAGCTTAATCTGAAATCCATTTTGATACTTTATTTTGAGTTCCACCAGAAAAGTAAAAGCTACTCTGACTATTTAATCACCCATTAGAAACCTGTGAGCATTTAAGAGAGCTGTGTTATAAAGGGCCAGGGCGTACAGCAGGATGTATGTTGTAAGGCTATTTAAATTGTATGGTACCCATCTACCTTTAAACTGGCAGCTAAATGGAAGATTTAGATTTGAGAGTTCGTGGCTCCTGGTTCCCTGTCAGAAATAATTAAACTACATTTTAGGGAGATTGCCATAAGTAGTTTTCTTCACAAGTCTTTTTCACAGCGGAGGGTCTTTATTACAGCTCTTGGGGCCTGGGAATCCAAACCAACTTATATATCCATTATATACGAATTATACACTCATAACCTGGTGCCTGCACTCTCTTGTGTGCATGGGTAGTGGCTTGGCCGGAGTCTCAGGTGGGTGGGAGATGAAACCGAAAATGTTCCCAGCGTTCCTGTTCTGTGTTAGCCTAAGATCTGTTTGGTTTACATCATACAGTATATATCCCTGGCCTGTGTGTGCAAGACTGTTACTTGGCAGCATGTTGTCTGAGAAAAATTTCAGTCAAGATGTAAATGTCTCAGAAGGTTTTATATCCCTTTTCATAGGAATGACTATAGAGAGACTCTGCTTTTCAGAAAGTGATTTTTATTCTCTTCACTGTTTTTGAATGCCCTCCATTATGTTATGTATGTTATGTTATGTATGAAACATACCTTTAAATATCTTCAAGAAGGCTTCTGACTTGCACTCCAAAGAGTTTACTTTATCTCTGGGTTGTTTTTTTCCTTCACCGCCAATCTATGGATATCTGACCTACTATGAGCTGCATTTCCATCTTATACACAGGGTACACAACTGCATATCACAAGGTCTTGTGCCTGTCTCAGAGTTCACATATACCTGTGAATCCATCAGTTTACTTCTTCGTGTTTGTTCACTGTATCTGCAAGGTGCTGCCCCCGGGTCAGGGCAATCCTTGGTATCCATACTGGTTTGGGGATGAAGGGATTGACAGCAACCCTGAGGAGAAGTACTTGGGAGTGGGGGTGGATGAAAGGCTGGACATGAGCCGATAATGTGTGGAAAGCCAAACATGTCTTGGGCTACATCAAAAGCAGTGTGGCCAGCCAGTCAAGGGAGGTGATTCTACCCACTCTGCTCTGGTGAGACCCACCTACTCTGTGGCCCCAAACCTAAGAAGGATGTGGTACTGTTGGAGAGAGTCCAGAGCAGGCCACAAAGATAATCAGCAAGCTGAGGCATCTCTGCTGTGGGGACAGGCTGAAGTAGTTGGGGTTGTTTAGCCTGGAGAAGGCTCTGGGGAGACTTTATTGTGGCCTTTTTAGTACTTAAAGGGGGCTTATAAGAAAGATGAGCACAGACTTTTTAATAGAGCCTGTAGGGATAAGACAAGGGATAATGGTTTTAAACTAAAAGAGAGTAGATCTAGACTAGATATAAGGAAGAACTTGTTTTCAAAAAGAGTGGTGAAGGTTGCCCAGAGAGGTGATGGATGCCACATCCATGGAAACATTCAACATCAGGTTGGATGGGGCTCTGAGCAGCCTGGTCTTGTGGAGTGTGTACCTGCTTATGGCAGAGGACTTAGAACTAGATGACCTTTAAAGGTCCCTTCAAACCCTAACTGTTCTATGATTCTATGAAATAACATTTTGACATCAAAAAATGAGCACTGGTACTCAGCCTGACCCATTAACATTCTCAAATCAAAGATAAACTTAATTAAAGTCCTTGAGATGTTCACATGGACTTTGAAGCCACAAGCTACCAAGTCCTCCAAGATGCCAGTTTTCCTGTCTGTTACTAGAGATACTTGTCTTTTGAAATTTCAGAGTTTCACAGTCAGCAACAGAACAGTGCATGGCACTGGGCTCGAGGATATCAGTGGTATCCCCATTTTTGAGATGGGGCCCTGCAGGTCAAAGCTGGGGAACAGGATATATGTAATGAAGGTGTGAAGGGACTGAGCTGGAATCCTCTGTGTTATTTGGTAAACTGGGAACAAAAAAGATTACATGTTATTTGATATATTATATGGTAATATAGCAGATAGTTAATTAATATGATATATTAAATGTTATTGAAATTAGAATTCCACACTTATGAATAAAGAATGTAAACCAATAACCAGGGAAGGGATTACAGTCCAGCACTAGAGTAGCCCTATGGTGAAAGGGTGCTGGGAAGCACCAGAGGCTACCACACTGTTTTTTTTAATTTAGGCTTTAATACTAGTACTCTCAGACTTTGTACTTTCTCAAGATATTTCTTCTCAGCTTGCTGAAATTTTAGCAGCATTAATCTAGCTTTTGGGTTTTTTTTCTTTGCTGTTTCCTTTAGCCTTCCCCAGGCTTTGTTCATCAGGTCAGCCAAGGAGAGCCAAATTTTTTTTTTTTTTTTTTTTTTTTTTTTTTTTTTTGGTGCAGCTTTTTTGCTATATTAACTAACTTACAGGTCCTGTGTGTTCACATACCATCCTGACCAGCCCATACTCTGTTGCAGTGCTGGCAGTTGGGGAAAAGAGTAGAAAACACACATGTCTGGCCTCCAACCCTTTAGCAAGTCAATAATTGCCCATCCGTTATGTTCCTAACGGGTACTGTACTATGATATTACCTCCCTCGCATCTAAGAGCTGTGAGAATCTGTGTCTTGATGCCAGATGCAAAGTAAAAATTCTGACAGAAACTCAAGGGTCCTTCCTCAGCCATGCCTTTAGTGTTTGATAGTGTAATTTCTACTTCAAATAAAACTTACATTAGATTCTGTTACATCTCAGCAGCAAGTGGTGTGTGCACATCCTCTGTTCAAGTACCCGAGATACCCAAATACTTTTGCCAGTTTGACTCAATGTGATACAGACAAGTTCCTGGGTGCTTTAAGCCCACTTGAATTCCAAAGTTCTTTCACTAGTGACTTTAATATATAGGACTAAATGTTTGAGAGGGTTTGAAGACATCCAAGACACTGCAGCAAAAGGAGTTCCACTAGAAACTATTTCATCACTCTGAGCTGTATAAGAAGCAGGAGCTAGACATTGTTTTCATGTCACATTTGGAAAACTAGGTGTTTTCCAGATATGCAAAGCATTTCTATTACTACTATCATAGTTGCTACTGTCCAAAGAACTCTCTGATCCTTGGAGACTGGAGCTGGTTTCAACATAAGGTGATGTTAATGCAGAATGAGCAGTTTTGAATATTTTATGTGCAGCCAGTGACACAGTAAAAGTCACCCCTCCACCACAAGTCTGGAGGTCCAAATCTTGCACATAATATGCTCAGAGACACAAAGAGAAGCCCTGAAAATGGGCTGGTGTCTGAGAAACTCATTCTGGGAGTGCACATCTTGGGGAACAGAGAGAAAATGCGCTCTGTAGAGTACCATGGTACCCTTCTCTTTGCTTCCAGCCTAGTCCTCCTCAGCATTTCTTCTGCTCACATCCTCTCTCCATGGCCCCAAAAGGAACTGTGGCCCTACCCAGTGAAACCTATAAAATGGCTCAGTCAAGCAGAAGCCTTTGAGGCAAAAACATTTTGGAATTTAGAAGCACCAGGCAGAAGTAAGAGAGAAGAGGGAAGACCTGATAGGCAGAGATACTGTAAATTGCCTCCTGTACAGTTGAGGAGAAGACAGTGTAGTCAGGGTTTATTAGAGGACGAAAGTAAGTCAGGTGATGAGTCTGGAGAATAAGAAATAGATTTGTTTTACTTCATCTGCAGTACAACACTGCATCTTACTTGGGTTTTTTTCCCTTGAAATCAGTCCTATGTAGTAATGATAGTAATGGGCATTTTAACACCTGATTTGTAGGTACCTGTTCTCCACCAGGTCTCTGTTTCTCCAGACAAATACAGTGTAGGTGAAAACATAAAAGTGTCCAAAATTCATGCCAAGGCTATGCCAGGTTTTAGATAAAAGTCTAGTATTAGGCAAAAATATTATGCATGTTCTCATGCCCACTGAGGCTCACAGAGGATGGGAAGGCCAGCACCCCTGAAAAGGCAAGGTGCTTTATTCTTCTCTTTTTTGGAGGTAAGTACCCAAATATCCATCTGCAGCATTGTGCTTCTGTTAACTCTGATAAGACTTGGGAACGAGCACCATCCTATCAATTCCAGTGCAGCTCGCTCACAAAAAAGGCATGGTAGTAGCTCTGAATGCCTGAGAGGGCATTTTAGTGCAGTGATAGAACGGAGACATAGTAGATATGCAGACTTGATAGAAATAGAAATCTTCCATATTAGTTTTAAAGAGAGAAGAATTTTAATTAATCCCATCCCCAGAACTGTGAGTTAACAAGCCATAAACAGGCTTTGCCAGAGCTTAACTTTAGCATCAGTAGTTTATCAGCACATTGTTTCCACACTTATCCAGATTTTAATTAAATGTGACTTTTGTTCTGCTTATTGGAAGAGCCTTCCCCTTTGGATTTGAGGATCACAAAAGCTCAAGGAGTGCAAGAGAATTAGAAAGCAAATAGGAGGATCAATCACAGCAGACCCCTGAAATCCATGTCCATCTCTTTTTTGTAATATACTTATTAGATTCTTATTGTCAGGAAGGATTAGTGTTACGAGCTCCAGGAATTCCTTTCATTTCCGCGTAAGGTGAGGTAGTGAAGTGTGTCTGCTTTTCTTAACAATAACAGTACGGATTTTCCCCCTCTCCCTTCTCTCCACCCATATCCCCTCCTCTCTCTTCTCTCCTCTCCCACAGAGATTTGTGCAGCGGACTGCGGAGGACATGGCATTTGTGTCGGAGGCACCTGCCGCTGTGAAGAGGGATGGATGGGCACAGCCTGTGATCAGCGAGCGTGTCACCCACGTTGCAATGAGCATGGGACATGCCGGGATGGCAAGTGTGAATGCAGCCCGGGCTGGAATGGAGAGCACTGCACTATTGGTAGGGAGAAAGAAAACCCGACTCCTTTTAAAAGAATAATTGATGGTCAGGGAGGAGAAAAAGCGCATGCTTAATTGAATATGTGTGACTTAGTGTAGCATGAGCACCTTTGTTCTTGGATTTCAAGTTCTGACATCATACATTTTCATGTGGGAACAAGACAAAATGTCCTTTCATTTGTTGATGACATGGCTATATATATTTTTTATTATCCAACATGGTGTACACCTATGTGGTGTTTGACGAGCCTTTAAATGTGAGGGAAAAGCTTTTAAAAGCATCCCACTTTATCTCTCTCGAGAGGTCTTTCTGTGGCCTCCAAAACTCCTCTCTACTGTGTTGACAGCATTTTTAGAAACATCTGATTTTAAGTTTCCTTTCCTTTTATTTGCTTCATTATTTGTATTGTCACTTTCCTTGCCAATATAAAAAAGGAAGCTGCAGTCACATGATTTCTGGCTGGTGTTTAACTTTGTGTTTAACTGGTGTTTAATATTGCTTATCCCTTGTCTGCTATGCTACCTTTCCAACCATTTCCCTTCCCTCTCACTTTGATTCTGTATTTCTCATGGACCTGCCACTATTCATGAGCTCTCAGTGTAATGTATATTATTATTATTATTATTATTACTAATAATAATAATAATAAATGCCACCAATATGCCTAAATCATGCAAAGAAGTTCAGTTCTCAAATTAAGCAATTTGCAGCATCATTAATGAACTGCCTTGGCAGTTCATCTCCTTCATCTTCACCTTTCTCCTTCAGCTCACTTAAATACTTAAGACATTTTCCTTTTGTCCTTTTTTTTTTGGACTGTCATGGATTCACCCACTTTGATTCTATTTCATAGTCATGCTATAAAATCAGTAACATTAAACTCCCTAGATACCTGTTATAAGATATTAATAGAAAACTAAATTTGTGGATCCAGTTCTGTTCTCAATAATGTCTGTGTGGATCTGAAAAGATTCAGTTGACTTTAGAAGAATTGTTCCAGAGTAAGAATTCTCCTCCAGTATTTCAATCAGCTTATTTTAAAGACAAGAAAATTTACCTCTATGTTGCTTTTATTATGCCATAATAACTAAAAATCACACTATATCAAAACTTACCACTAGCAATACCTGTGCAAATATCAGCAGAGTTATTGTGTGGATTATCAGCTTAGTTATATGTAGACAGCACTTACTTTGCTGGAACACCAGGTGCATTTGCACACACAAGGACAGACAGGAAATGAAGCTTGATCACAATATTTTAATTTCAGCATTAGGGTAATTGTACAAACCATATTTGTGGCTCAATTCTACTTATCATTTATTTATGCTAATGTCACCCTATCACATTATGATCTCCACATGCATCCCGCTGATGAAAAATGTCTATCTTTTAAGACTTCCTCTCTATCATTAGACATTATATTCTGCTTTCTTTTCTATGTCCTTAGCAGCTTTCATTTATTTTCATGAGAAAGGGTTAAAAAAACCTCCTTCATAAATGACTTCAAAATGAAAAGAGAGCAGTCCTGTGTTAATTGAAATCCTGTGTTTCTGTAATATTATTTTATAGCCTTTTATTCAAGTAGTTTGATTCGGAATGCAAAACAGATTTATGAAATGGTTTTAAAAGAAAAAAAAAAAGTTCAGCAAAAGGTCCAAAATCCAGGGGACAATTTTGTGTGAAAGTTATTTATGCAGAAAAAAGAGCCTGAATCATACCCTCAGTGCCATTTTATTAGCTCTGCTGCAAAACCAAAATGCCATTAGTTCAGGATATGATGTTACTCCACACAGCTGATATGACCTGACTGGTTTTGGACAAGTTTTTATCTTTATGGTAATTAAATTTATTTGTAGTATTGCTCACTTTGACTATAAAGAATCCAAGTTATCATGGGAAAGGCCAGCACTGCAATGCAGTCTGATTTAAATACTTGGAATCCACAGTCAGCATTGAGATTTTACTGGTGCGCACTATCATTTCATGTGCTACTACCTTCCTGTTGCAGCACTGCCTTGGTTTAGGAATCATCCTTTGATACTTGGAGTGCTGGAGCAATTCTGTTTCTTTTCACTTTCCCCTCTCCTCATCTTCTTGCATGGTGATTTAGCAACAAATTTGTACATAGTCTCCTGCCTCTGAAGCTGTAAACACAATTTCCTCCAGAATATTTCATTGACGAATGTGCAGAATGTAAAGGAGTTTTGGCAAAGTCGTAAATATCCAAGAAAATTGAATAGCTTTAGCAGGAGTAATAAGCTAGTTATATTGGCACAGATGAAAGGACATTGACTTGGAATTACATTAAGTATGTGGAAAGCATTCCCGTTGTCCTTGTGTAATTTCCCTGCATGGCAACTTGTTCTGTTGATAGTAATTCCGTATATGTCTATGTCATGGCCCAGTTCGCTTTAGCACTGACAAGCATAAAACCCCATTGCTGAAGTGATGCTTTACCAATATTGCCATGTGTGCAGGTAACATGGTATAAATGGATGATCAAAATAGGGACACTTCTTCCATTTCCTGTTAAGCATGTGTGAGAGTAAGAAATCCTTCTGTGTTGTAGGTCATAGGAAGCTCTTTCTAACCGTGTACAAGGAACTGATCCCAGTGGATTAATTTTACTTGCTCCTACAAAGAGTCATGTCACCAAATATACTAGCTTGATTGCTCCCATTCAGATATTTCATTAGAGAAGCCCCAGTTAATTCCCAATTAAGAAATTGATGCATAAGGTCGTGTTCATCAGCCCAATTCAGCAAACTTAGCGACGGAGAGTAGAGCGCAAAGTTGGTTATCTAACTGCAGAAATCCTGAAACCCAGCAGAAAGGTTTGATTGATTTCTTAAAGGAACAAAACACACCGTGACAACAGTCTCAACGAGAGATTCCCATGATGGGCTCTCCAGCATATTCCAAATTCATCCCTAGTTAGGAACATTGCAAGGATTCAAGTTTCTTCTATTCTGGCCCAAGCCACATCCAGGGAACATAGTGGGGTTTAGGAACATTGAGTTTAAAGGTGAAATAAACCCTCTTACTGTGGGCTCTGAAAGGTCAAATTACAGCTCAGCTCTGTGGTAGGCTGCTCTAAGGGCCTGATTTACAGGAAGCAGAACAGAACATTTCCTGGGTTTAGTAAAGAATCATAGAATCACAGACTGTTTGGGCCTGGAAGAGACCCTAAAGATCATCTATTTCCATCCCCCCTGCCTTGGATAGGGAACCTTCCACTAGGCCAGGTTGCTTAGATGGGGCCCCCACAGTTTCTATTGGCGACCTGTGCCAGTAACTACCTGCCCCCAAATTTGATAAAGTTGACAATACACCCTGGCTAGTGTCCCAGCTGCTGTGTGTCCCACCTTGGAGAAGCAAAAGGAGAGTTGGCCTACATGGGCATTGCACTGAGATGATCTCAAATATGCATCTCTTTATATGACGTTTCACTCCCAATAGCCCTTAATTGTATGATTCATAAAGGGTTATTTAGAAAATGATGGCAGAGAGGGCTTCCCCGTGTAGTAGAGTTGGGATATTCACCATCCTTGAACAGCCTGGACACAACACCAGAGCTTTCCCTGGAAGTTCAGTTGCTGCAGCTGAATACCCCACTGAGGGACAGCAGTTAGCTCTTGAAACACTCAACAGCCTACCAGCAGTATTTCAAAGCACCTCAGTGCCTAATTCCCATTGATCTCCATAAAAGCTGGATGCTTAACTCCTTAAGAAAGTCTGGTCCTGGCATGCATGGGTGATGTATGCAATAACAGTGTCCAGACAGGCAGGCAGACAGCCTGTCCCACACAGGCTTCTGCTTATGGCACCATCAGCCTGGATTTTGTTTGACTTAGCAAAACTCTGATTTCTGAGAAATCTGCCCCTTTAAAGTTTGCCTTTCATCATTCTTCTTGCATAAATAATCACATGTGTTCTGAATAGGCAGAGTTGTAATCACTGCCTCTCTGTTTCGGCTGAAGCAGCTGGAGCCCAGACAAGGCACAGGTGGATCCTGGTCTCTTTTCCCCAGCTTTCTGACACATCATTCCTGCCATTTGAATAAAGCAGCTCAGTCCATGGACAGCTCAAGTTGAAAGTAAGCCCACCACAGTATCTGGGGAAGGTTCTTGCTACTTTGTAGATGTGGTGCTCAGGAACATGGTTTAGTGGTGGATGTGGCAGTGTAGGGTTAATGGTTGCACTCAATGATCTTCAAGGTGTTTTTCCAGCCTGAATGATTCTGTGATTCTACCCTCAGCCCAAGAGAGCAGGCAGTCAGCACTCAGGCTTATGCACAGCAGATGCTGAGCTGTGTTTTACCCTCTTGCACCCACCCTGCCTGATTGAGGTGGGCACTTTGAGCAAGAGAAGACCATAGTTACAGCAGTCAGTGGAAGATACGCACCTTCTGCTGTGTTCTGATATGATCTTGCATCAAACTGAAGGTAATCTGTCCTTAAATAGTTTGGCAGCATGTTTGACAGTAAATGTTAAGCACAGATGAGCTTCAAAGACAATCCTTTTCCCTGTTGTATAAACTTCTTGAGCCATCACTGGTTCAGCAATAGTTGTCTGCTTTGTCCTCTCCCTCACATTTGTTTGATATCAGTTGAACTCCAGGGATGTCACTGAGGCTCTGTCCATCTCACACCATGGGAAAGATAAAGGGAAAAAGAATATGTGGAAAATGAGGAAGAGTGTGCTGGAGAAGAAGTCCTTCTGAAGGACCTGCCTGCAGCACCTCTCACTTCTCTCTTCCTTCCCTCCCTCTCAGCTAAGAGGAACACTCATGTTATCCTTCCCAGCTCATTTGGACAGAGGAAACAAAGTTAGCTCAAACTGGTTAAATGAGAGGGCTTTCACACTGAAAAATGCTCACGTGAGTTCCTCCCATAGCAGATCTGAAGTGGCTTCCAGGACGAATGTGGTGTCATGAAGCTGAGTGTGGTGGTGCTTTTAGGTGCAGTGGACACCTTAGAGAACTAGCTTTTTTTCTGAGCTTCTACATAATTCCTTAGCATGTCCACATGCCCCATTATTTTTCCAAAGTGTCTGTAGGGAACAAGATGATATTTTAGTGCCAGAAGCATAGCATGGGAATGAGCCT
Source organism: Pitta sordida (assembly GCA_013390025.1). Lineage (NCBI taxonomy): Eukaryota > Metazoa > Chordata > Aves > Passeriformes > Pittidae > Pitta > Pitta sordida. The sequence continues at coordinate 163,280 of WEKX01007513.1, forward strand.
ACATGGGTTTAGCCTACAACAATATTTCCACAGAAAGCCCCATTATTTTTCGAATGACAAAAACCCATTGACACATAACAGACACATGGCTGGTATTGGCAGCTGCTTCCACTGCCATCAGCTGCACAATGGCTGCTGCCTGAGTTCACAGGTTGGGCTGCTGTGGATGTCAAAATCCAGGGCACACATTCCTAGGCTTTAGCTATTACCCAAGCAGATGGCGATGCTGTACTTCCTGCATTGCTCTCACCGCTCCAGGGTTAGTTCAACTCCTTGCCAAGCCTCACAACTGCCCCATACTAGGTTAGCTCTGATCCTTTCATCCCTCCCTGTTTATTGACAGTAGTCTTTGACAGATCCATTAGATTCACAGGATGGAAATTCCTGCAAGAGCTGTGACCTCCCAGGTGGGCAGTCTGCCCCAACAAACCTGAAACAAAAAACTCTTCAAAAGGTACCAGGGCACAACTGAGAAAGAGATTGCACAGAGCAGGCAGGAGAACAAGGGAAATAAAGTTTAAGTAGATATTGAAAGAGAGAAATGCAAGACTCAGAGCCTTTTTTTTATTAATAAAGACCAAATGGTGTTAGGAGAGAGAGTGCCGCCTGCTGGCACGCATCAAGGCTCTCTGAGGGAGGACACAGGGCTTCTGCTTATGTCTTTGCCAACAACTTTCTGTTTGACACCAGGAAATCAATTAGTAGGTGGTTTTCCAAATTAATGTTCCATGGGAATTGGGCACGACTGCTCCCATGAAATCTATAACTTTCTTTTTTACTTTTTTTTTTTTAGCCCTCCTTGGAATGAGTATATTAATACTTGCCTATCTGATAGAACTACCATGAGGTTAATTTAATATTTGTAAAGTAATTTGATCTGGGGCTAGACGATGCTTTATATATGCAGAGTATTACCATTAAAAAGATACAGGGAAAAGCCTCCCCCAGTCTGGTAAGGTCACAGAACGGTGCCTCATTGTGTGGAAAAATATAAGACAATCAAGTGAGGTAGAGCACTTGCGAATGACTTTGTCTTTCCTGATAAGAAGTGAAGTAGCCAGTAAAACAGAGGTAGACCTGCAAATGAGCAGAGCATTACAATATTCTGATATATTTACGTATATACACCTAAATATATATGTACAAACAAATACATATATATATATAACTTTATTGTTTCTCTTCCTGATTTAATGAGTAAAGATGACTGGATGCCTAAACACAGCCTTCTCAAGCCTTTTGACTGAGGAGCACTGCACTCCACCCTTCTTCCTTTTTTTCTCTTCTCATAATCAAGGTTTTTCTTTTCATATCACAGCGAACTCTCCTTTGCCTTTCTAGCACCTGCACAGTCTGGTAGTAAACCGCAATGCACTTATTCAATCCTACCTTAAATGTCCTGTCTTTTATCTCCCAAGCTCACTATCTGGATAAGGTAGTGAAAGGTATGCTCTTCCTTCCTATTTTTCCTATTGTCTTTGTGTTTCTTTTTTTAAAAAAATGCACCATGAACATGCTGTGTTGAGGTTGCATCTCTTCCTCATTGTCACCAAAGTGCTCCCTAATGTCTGGAAGGGTGAACTTTCCGGTCATTTAGGTAGAAAATACCTCCGTACGTGCTGTGACCCTGTGTTTTAACATCGTATCAGTGTTCCTACTCATTCCCTTGTCCCTGCCCTCCCCTCTAAATCATCTCTCATCCTCACCCTTCCTACTCAGGTAAGGCAAGTCAGGAGGAAACAAAAGTGTCTGTGAATATAACAGGAGCCCTGTATAGTGATGTGTTTGAATTAAATGTCTGTGGTCCATTTTGTTACACAGGTGAGTGCAGTTCCTCTGTGGAGTCTTCATGTTTTTGATCCATGGCTTCTAAGTCTTACATGGAAACTTTAATGATATATTTGGGGAGGAGGGAGTGGTTCCTCATACAAAAATGTTTTGACCCCAAAACTTCTGCTTGCATAAATCTGCAAAATTTATGGGCATTATTAATGTTGCATTAATGTAGACTACACAAAATACAACCTTATGCTCCTATTTGTAAGTGTAAAACAAGTCTAGGACTCAGGTCTTTCTTCAACAAAGAAGAAAAGGAATTGAACAGAACAGAGATTGTTACAGAACAGAGATCAACTGCTATCTTAAAAAAAATGCAGCTATTTATTAATCAGAACAATGAGCTCAATTAATTTAGGACTTTTAATAGAAACAGACAGTTCCACAATACACTTAGCTTTTGAAAAATACTGAAATAGCATGCATATGGTTAAATGCAACAATCTGACAATAAATATGATTGAGTTGGACACAAATATCTTTCTACATGGCTGATTTGACGCTAACAGCAACATGGTGCTGACACCACACAGCATCATATGCCTGCTTGTTAAACAAACAACAAAAATTGTGTTGAACAAATCAATTTTTTCTGTAGTATTAACCTCCTTTTCAGGTTTTAAGCAGTCAAAAATAGCAGCTGTGGGAGACTGATGATGAAGAACAGATATGCCTAAATACTGTCCCAGAGAACAGTTAAAATGAAGTCTCTGCCATACAGGGCTTGTGTGGTGTGTCAGAAAATATGGCTTCACTTCTCTGGGTAAATTTACAATTTATTGTTTCTTTTTTTTTTTTCCATTAAGGCTTAAAAGCAGATTCAAGTACAATTGCAAACATAGAAGAACTTTGAAGAGACAAATATTAATGATGAGAAAATATCCACAGGTTAAAAACTTCCACGTTCAGTGTAGTGTAGTGCAGTAACTGGTTGCTGTCCTTGGACCCCTCTTTATATATCAGTGGATTGTTCAGTGTTAGTTTTTTCTCACTGCTTTAGCACCAGTAAAACATGCTCGACTTCATTTAAATTAGGTGGAAGAAGTACATTTTCTGTCTTAGATCAAGGAAAGAGAGTCACGTGTTGTGCCCTTATATGAATTAACAGTTGTGGCATCCTCAGAGGAAGATACAGGCCACCACTAGGGAGTGCAATCAGAATCTCCTGTTCATGTTTCACATCTCAGTGTTTTGCATTTCAAAACCCAAGGACTACTCCTTTTCATCTCAACATGTATTGGAGAAGTTTGCATCAGAAGGTAGCAGATAAGCGTTGAGGGGATAGAAAAGATGAGAAATCAACCTGCAGAGACTGGCCAGGAGCCTTCAGTACTGATTTGCCCATTCAGTGGCCCATTTTTTTAACTAAGTCTTCTGTAACTGTCATTTTTTCCACTGGGTATCTTTTTGACTCACCTTTATGCCTAAGAATAAAGACACATTCTACTTAGTGAGTATTTCAGTGGGTAACAGGTTAAGCAACGTACTAAAGCTAAAATATTGTCTATGTCATGCATGGCCTCCTTTGGAAAGATTAGCAATAGCTGAAATATTAAAAGTACATGTTTTTTTACTTGGCTAACTGCATGGTGTGCATTTTTCAAAACTAAATTACACATGCCCTTTTGCCTTTCTTAATTATTAACATCTTTCTGGTTGAAATCTCTTCCCAGTAATCCTCTGTTGTCAAGGGTGAGCCTGATTTACTGCTGAATCTTTCCTACAGCTTTATAATACACCACTAAGTCAGAAAAGATGCAGAATTGTTTCAAAATTGGAGGGCAAGTTTCAATAGCAAATATCAGCATAATTAAGCCAAGAAGCTCTAACTAGACCCAGAGTAGTCTTCTAAACTGAGGCCTAATTAACACTAGTGATGCTTAAAATGAAAAGAGGTGCCTATTATTTTAATAATAATTAAAAGTGCTAGTTTTCAATAGAGTTTCTCCATCCACAATATCATTGGATCTGATGGTACATCAACAAAATTAATTTCTGTTGCTGAATAACAATTATTGCTCTTCAGAAGTTAATATTAACCACATTAACACCATAGTGAGGCATAGAAACAGCTAGTCTGAAATGTAAAGTAGCTGAACAACATTTGAATTCAGGGGTTGCCGCAAGGTGACTTATTTGGGCTGCTCCCGAATCCTGAGAGGAAGGGAGAACTCGGGGTCTGACCACAGCCAGTTCCCTCATTTGTACAGTTACAAGCTATAGGAGCTCTGGCAAGTAACTTTGTAACCTTCCTATTACAGCATGAATCTCAATGAGGATTTATGGATTCCCACCATCACAAAATATCATGGTAGTTTCACAGTTGGATCGGTTTGGGAGCACTTTACCAAGTTTCTCATCATTTGCGGGGATCAATTGATGGCTTTCAGTTCTACAGAAGCTTCTGCAGAGATCTCTTGTTTTTGTTCCCTCATGCTCCAGGTGCTTTCAGCCATGGAGCATTCAGCCATGTTGCATTCAGCCATGTCCTGCTTGTTTCAGACCTCAACTGCGGTCTGTGGGACTTGCTAAGACATCCATCTGTGCTTTCCTACTGATAACAAATAGGCCTATGTTCTAAGTCTACTTTAAAGGGGCAGTAAGGTTTATCTTGAAGGAAAATCCCTCTGAATGTTGTTCATAATTGGACTAATTAGAGAAGGCTTTAACTGTACCGGTCATTAACAGCAGATTATTTTACCAACAGTCTTAAAAATAGCAGGATAACTTCTGCTGATGGTTTCCTTTGACACTGATACTCTTTTCTTGTGCAGTTCAAAATTAGCCCACTTTTTGTATAGCTTCCCTATTCTGTTCTGTCTCTTGCATAGCAGACCTGACATCTTTGTGAGTGCCTTCCAGAATCGTCATCTTTCAGCAGCACATTCATGTGTTTCAGTTGGAAACTCACATAAAGAGTTTCCTCCCCCTTTTCCCAAAAAGCTCTAATCAAAAATCCACTTTAGTACAGTGGTGAGTGTCCCCGCCTCTCACATGGCAGACCGGGGGTTCAATTCCCACCAGGGAGGCAGTGGTGCTCTTTAAGAGTTCACAGGTTCACAGGTTATTCTGAGTTGGAAGGGACCCACAGGATCATCTAGTCCAACTCCCAAGCAAACTCGATGATCCTTGTGGGTCCCTTCCAACTCAGAATATTCTGTGATTCATATGTTTAGTTCTCTTAGTCACTCAAGTACAGGTAACCCCACAAACAGGAATAATGGATCATTAGTGACTTCTAGCTATGAGAAATCAAGATTATGGTGGTGTAAATCTGTGAGGATTAAGCCATCCTGCTGTGTTGATATTCAGAAGCACTTTGGAAACAAGATGTTCTTTATCCTATATTCCCCAGCATGGGCAAATAGAGAGAGTAAAGTTTATTCATATCTTTTCATCAAGTACTTTGAAGAGCACTGTTTGTGGAATGAGGAACCTTTCCATCTCTGTAGTGTAAGTGATGGTCAACTCTTTATGCAGTAAAACAGTTTACAAATGGTAGTGCTTATAGGTCCAATCTCCTTGATATATTGGCTTACACATCTGCATTTGCTTCTAATTTTCCAAAGGTCTGGGTTCCCTAACAGCTGCTGTTTCACTTTTTATTTTTTCTTTTCTATTAGTAGTTTCCTTTTTATTACTTCTTAAAAATGTCTACTCTTCTACCAAACCGTGACACTGGAGATGTTCATTTTAATCCTCACAGCGCTGATACTTTGAAGAACCTTGTAATGTAATGGTTAATATCTGAAAACTTTTATGTTCCTGTACCTGTGAAGAACCATTTATGTAATTAGGAAACAGTTCTTTGTGGCTCTTTGGAAGAGCTCTATCTCACCAGGAACCAGGGATGACTTTCTCCTTAGTAGGAAGGGACAAGCTTACTTCCTACACTTGAAAGATGCCAAGAGAGTGGTGTATGAAATTACAGGTGGGAGTTATCCTACCTTATATTATTTATGCTGTAGATTACAGCATATGTGCTTATATCTCATCTATTCACTCTGGATTCATTTAATAGTCAAGAATTGGAATAGATGCTTTGGGAAAGCAGAATCTCATCAGATACTCTCTTTTATCTCTCCTATCCTGACTAATGCTTTTCCTCTGTTTGTCTGCTTTCTGAAATGCTTGGCTTTCTTTCACTAAGTCCAGATCAAAAAGTTTCAGAGGAAAATCTGGAAGTCCATTCAAATACTCTCAAAAACACGCAATTCAAAGACTTAGGACTGAAAGGGGACTCCTCAGTTAGAGTCTGGTCTTCTGCTGTCAAGGGCAATCACATTGTGTAAGTCTTTAAATAAGTTTACCAAGCTCTACGGATAAATAAGTGAGTTGTCTTCTCCTTAATACTCCTACAGGGAGGTTACTCCAGAACTTTATTCCTTTGATCTTGGTAAATGATTTTCTTCTTTCTAATTTCCAGCCAGAATTTATTCATTCTTGGTTTATGTCCAAGAGCCTGTTCTTATGGCAGCATTATTCTCTTTACCTGAAAGAGCTGTTTTCCCTTCTCAATGTTTATCTGTTTCAGGAACTTATGGAAAAGAATCATGGCCTTTTCAGGTTTTGTTGTGCTAGAGGAGACAAATTAAACTCTTCTCCTTTCCTCAGATGCAAAGTTTGCCTCATCCAAACTATGTCACCTGTTCTTCTGCCACTTCAAATTCCCTTTTTGCTAAGCCTGGGAGAATAAAGCACATCAAGTTCCCTATGAACTCCTAGTTTTTAAAGTTATGTTAGTTTTCCTTATATTCACTGGACACTCCACACATGAGGGATTTGAAGATCATGGTGTCTTCAACTTATCATTCAACTCTTTTTGGTTCTCACTGCACTCCTGTCCAGGTCAACACTAGAGCACCTTTGCAAGGAGTTTCCTGACCAGCCTCTGCAACTCTAGAATAGAAAAGAACTTTTTAGGATGGGTTGTAAAAAGTCTAAACACTGCAAACATGACGTGTGCTCAGTGATGATTTACCAACCAAGCCCTAATGGAGCCAACCAGTAAACACATAACACACGTAACATACATAGAAAGATTTCTTCAGTTTTTTCACCTAGACAAATTCAAGTGATGCAACAGATTGCCCAGAGTTGTGGCTGCCCCATCTCTGGAAGTGTTCAAGGAAAGGTTCGATGGGGCTCTGAGCCACCAGGTGTTGTGGAAGGTGTCTGCCCATGGCAGGGACGTTAGAACTAGATGATCTTTAAGGTCCATTCTGACCCAAACCATTCCATAATTCTGTGATTGTCTGATTTACAGAGACGGGGGGAAAAAATCTTATCCCTACCATCAGGATGATCCCTTGCAAACTGGATTTATTAACTCCAAAATGACATTACCTGCATAGCTAAGTAATTTTAAGAGGTTATTTAACACATTTTTTTTTTCATTTTCCAGAATAGCTTAATGCTTTCAGCTTGTACCAAAAGTAAGTAAAGGGAACAAACACATAAGTTAGCTCTAGCATGGAAAAAAACCAGATTAAATGGTTAAAAGTTTGACACTGTTGTAAGTATCTGAAGTCTGGACATTAAAATGGAGAATTTCAAGTAGCCTTGCCTATAAATAGCACTTCTGTAGTATATAAATACTAGTATGATATATAAATACCAAGATACACAAAAACATGCTCATACGTATGCGCTCACATTATTTGCCCTATCCCAGAACACACATTTTAAAAGACTGAAATACCATAAGTGTGTTTATAAATGAAAAATTTATTCAAGATACTTTCAAAGGAGTTTTCCTGACCGCCTTTGTTCCTTTTTTCTATTTGGAAATGTTTCACCTGTTAGAAAATCAGTCCTAGAAAATACTTTGTTTTCTTCTCACTGAACAAGTCTGTGGACTAAAAAAGTTCACTGTGAAACAATTGTTTATTTTAAAGGCATTTCTGAACCCCATTTTGCTAGTGCAGGACACACAATGACACGGGGTGGTCTATATGCTGTGTCAGCACTTCCTCAGGCAGACCCTCATGCATCATGTGGTCAACACACAGCTGTGTGCTGCTGTCCTGTGGAAACCGTTCAGGACAGGATAGGTCTGTGTCATTCACAAACGTGTCTTAAAAAGTTGAGGGCCTGAAAAAACTCAAACTATGTGGCAGGATTGCACAACACATATAAATAGAGCGTTAAAACAGGGCTCAGGAGGGCTGAATTATGTACCTGGTATAATCGGTCCTGCTGTGTGACCTTCACAGTCACTTCAGTCTTTTGTACTTCAGTTTCTTAAGCTGTTAAATGTCTCTTATATTTCTGATGGCTTCTTGGTAAAGACTTTTGAACTGTGCAGATGAAAAGCCCTCAGAATTGTATAAGCTAAGCAGCCTCCCTCAGACCATTTCTTCCTGTGGAAATTACTCTGCTTATTTTTTCGGAGGGATGGAGTGCGTGGGGAAGTACGGTAATCTCAGCAGTTCCAGTCTTCAGATGAAAAAGTGAGCAGGCTGGGTGGTTGGTGTTCATCCTGCCCAGTTAAATTTTATCACCTGTAAAAGAAATGCTTGCCTCTGTGCTGGACTCTCTCTAGTCACTAGAGAGAAATGGGCGCTTCCAGAGCATGCTTCAGCTCCTCACCATGAGCATCCAATTCACATGTGGAGACTTATGCCATAGGACCTTCTGTTTCTCTGCTGACTACAGAGAGTTGAAGGTGTCTCTGTTATAGATTAATACTAATTGGAATTAATCTCATTTTTGGATGAGATGAATCCCATCTAAAATTACCACAGTAAAGAAACTGTCTCCTCCAAATATTTCCTGCCTTCCCTCTCCAGCTGGCTTTGAATGCTTACCAGTCTGAGAATTCAATACTATTAGGAAAGCCAGCTGCTGAGTCTTGGGAACTTTAACCCCAGATGTAATTTAGATAACCCCAAATCTTGTATAATCTTGCTTATATAGCAAATGTTTTGAGAGGCTCAGAAGGCAAAGTACTTCCTTTTACAACCAATGAAGCAGGGATGTCTCAGTGACTCCTTGAAGCTTACCATTCCCAGCCTAATGAGTGAGGCTGTGCTGTGAGGACCTCCTGGGAGAGCTAGAAGCAGCAACCCATTTGAGTGGTTACCACCATCCTGATACCAAACTGGGTTTGTTCCAAATGGGAAGACACCAAGTGGGAGTGGAGAAATAAACTGAAGGCAAAGGGGAAAAGCTGTTTAATTAGCCCCTTTCCAGGCTCTGTTCCTTTGTCTTTCCAGTGCATTTGAACGTATGGCTGTTTGCCTTGCAGAGGGATGCCCTGGCTTGTGTAATGGCAATGGCAGATGCACTCTGGACATGAACGGCTGGCACTGTGTCTGCCAGCTGGGCTGGAGAGGAGCAGGCTGTGACACTTCCATGGAGACAGCATGCGGCGATGGGAAAGACAACGATGGAGGTAGGACATGAGCACACGTGATATGTCATGCTTCACAGAGCCCATAAACCTCTCACAGTGAACAGTCAGCTGGGCTTGATTCTGCTGGGCAGATTGGGTTCTGACAGCTGCTAGAGAGCAGAGAAGTCTGGCTGACTCAGCGAGAGTGGATTGGAATTCAGATTAAGTGGATTTGGACTTGGGGTGCCAGGGCTGAAGAGGGACATTTGTTTATCCTCAAATCAAGTCCATATGCCAGAGAGCAGGCAAAGGCTGTGCACTTGTCCTATGCCTCCACTCCATCAGAGTGGTGGCTCAGCAGTGACACAATGGGACTCCCTCAGGCAGTGAACATCCCTAACTGTTCAAACCTAGCCCTCACTGCGTGAAGGTTAATCAAGGCTCTCTGGTAGGTCACTACTGACTTGAGATGAATATTTTGCAGAAACATGGAGGCTTGGGTGACTGATCCCCATGCCCACAAGTCATCCAATCCCCCTTGAACCATGTTTTATTGATTACTGTTCCATATATAATGATGTCAGGCATGTGAATAATAGCTCTGTGTAATGCAAACTTAATATTCAGAGTTATCTCATTACAAAGGAAACCGTGGTGCAGTGTGAAGGTTTGAATTAGAGAGCAGGAGATGAGATATTAAATTTAAGGCATAAGGGAGGCTGCATAATTTGTTTTGTTGTCACTCAGCAAAAGGCTTTGTGAACCACAAGTCTGGGCTAGGACCCAGACTGTGAAGTGGAGACTGCATTTTGCAAGCCTCTGTTTTATCATTTTCACAAGAACAGTACTGTTAAAAAAAAAAAAGTAAAAATAGCCAAGCCAAGATTGTGATTATCTGCTTCACAGCAACTGGGATTCTGATTGAATATTTAAAATACTTCTACACATCTGGCACAGCAAATGGACCAAATTATCCCTTTAGAGAAGATGGAAAAAATTGGAGAACCATACTAAGAGTACACACTATAAAACAAAGATGGCTTTTTACCTCATATGGAACTGAATATCACTGTACTCATCTTTCCTATTTACAGCTGATGCAGGGCAGCAATAAAGCACATTGCATCGGATGTGTGAAAGTATGGTAAAAAGACCATACTTTTACCATAATCCAAATTTTCACATTAAAAAAATAACCAACAAAAGCCCTGTGATGTTTTTAGAAAGAGGGAGGGAAAGAGTAAGCCAGCCTAAAATGCAATGTAGACCACAACTGTATGACATCATAAAGACATGACCAGACACAGCAGGTTGGTGGAAGTCCATCTCCCCATATCTCCTGGGTCAAGGGCTAGCCTTGTTACCTCGTTTGCCCTCACCTTGAAACGAGCCGCCTTGCTAGCCTGCAGGACAGCAGATGTGGATGGGAGAGACAAAAGGCATTGACACATTTACAAGCTAATCCATGTCAGATGCTAACTTGCGTTTGGTGAACTTGTGTGGAGCAATGGTGTCCACAGCTAGATCAGAGCAACTGATGGGTTGTAACTTACTGCCTTGTGACAGCTTATTTGTGTGTCAGAGCCCACAAATGAGTGTTGACTTTTCTCTTGGTACACTCCTAAAAGAAAGCATGTACATGGTGTGCATTGCGCATTACAGATAATCCATCATACACTATGCTTATGATTTGGCAATACTACTGCTAAGGACTCTCCTCGGCTGGGAAGTGGAACAATGGGATACCTTTACCTTTTTGATTTGATTTTTATGAATCATTTGTACTTGCAAGCTCAAATCTAGAATTTCAACCCCTGAGATGTGGGGGCTTCAGCAGTGGTGAGTCAATTCTACTTTGAAACCTTAGTCCTTTGTTTAGCACAGGGATTCAAATACAGATATATGCATTGATGAAGAAAGGCTGATTCTCTGCCTATTTGCTAAGTTTTATGCTGAATTCTGTAGCAAGACATTTTGGAGATGTTTGTAGAACATCATAGCATACGAAGGGACCTCAACCAGTTCAAGGTGCTGCTCAAGGCAGTACTGATTACCTCAGGTTACTCAAGCCAATACTTGAAGACTTCCAAGGATGGAGGTTCCATCTAACTGGACAACCTGCTCCAGTATATGACCATCCTTATAATGTTTTTCTCCTAATACGTAATCATAATTTTCTGTGTTCCAACTTAATGTTTGTTGCCTTTTGTCCAGCACCATTTGAGACATCCTGAAGTACCCCAACTGATTTCTTGCTTCCTCTTCACAATAACGTGGTTCTCTGGTGGAGCATATATCTGTTTCATGTGTGACAGCTCCCTTTGAATCCCCCAGATACCCGAAGACAACTCAAATGACGTTAGGTACCTGTGTTTAGTAACAGAACTGAGGCTATACTCAGTGCAGCTACTTTGTCACAACAAACATTATAAAATGGGAAGTTACTGTGCTTTGAAGAGCACTGAAAATGTGTATGGCTGAAGCCCCTTCAAAAAATATGTACAGTCAGGTCTCCTATATCGCAGACCCGTGGTCTTAATTGGGTTCTGCAAAGCCCTACTTCCACGTTGAATGGCAGCACATTAATATGCAAATTTGCCCCGCACCCTCAGACGGCTCCCTGGTGCTGTTTCTGCACTGTGTTGCTGTGTATCAGTTGCCATGGCAGCCGTGCTGAGGGGCTGGGGAAGCGGCAGAGCCACCATGGCCAGGACGGGGCAATCAGAGCGGTGGGGATGCTGGCGCAGGAGGGGACAGGGCGATCGGAGCCATGGGGCCGTGGCAGCGGCTGTGAGGGTTGATTTGCATATTCATGCTGCCTAATTGAATATTCATGTCTGCCAGGTGGCACATGAACAATTGCAAAAAGGGACCGCCTTCACCACTAAAAAATCATGGCGCTAGGATGTGAAACCGCAATACGGGGGGGCGCAAAGTGCAAGAGACCCCACTGTAGGATGTGGATAAGCACTATGGTTTCTCCCTCTTTTAGGATCCTATCACAATCACTGGAGTGGCGCATATTCAGGGCTCGAGAAAAGTAATTTATTTTCGGTCTCTGTATGGGTGTTAGATGGTGAGTTGGACTAGATGATCCTTGTGGGTCCCTTCCAACTCATAATATTCTGTGATTCTGTGATTCTGTGATTTGGATTCACCAGAAAAGATTTTGAGATTATTGCCAGATTTGTCTTCATGTGTACAGAAATTTTAGTAATGGAGGTGAAATTCCTTTCATGAGGCTTTCAAAGTCAAACACCTGCGCTAGTCACAGTGGCTACCATCAGTGGAGAGAAAGAGATTCACAGCATCATCTCTCTGAGCCATTTCAGATTTCGCCTCATAGATGCCTACTTCTGGTTGGTGACCAGTGCTCTTAGAGTCACTCACTACTCAAAGCAGCATCTCAAAAAATCCAAACACACCACAGAGGGTTCACTATGCCTGAGCTCAAGCGAAGCTGGTTCCTGCACTGGTATCGAGTGTCTGCTAATCAAAATCCCTGCAGCCGGAAATTCCTCAGGATAATGGAAGTCAGAATCTTTTCCATCAGCTTCCAGCCTAATCATACCCTGAGGGAGATGGGTACTAAATTACAGGGTGTGTTTGCCTCTTAAATCTGGAGGCTGTTCACATAAACAATAACAAGCTGAGCAGGAGTCACCTGGAGAGAGGCTTGGTGAAATGTAATCTCTACTAGGGTTAGAAAACAGTTGTCTTGGAGAGCAGTCCCCTCTCTACACGCAAGTGTCATTTGTCGCTTGGGTTTCATATCCGGGTCCACTTTGTTTACATTTTTCAACATAAAGCCCATCAACTTGAAAGAAGCTATAAGGAGTAATTGAGAGCAGGAGACCGTCCAGTATCAGTTAAGGAAAAACACTGCCACAACAGAGCTGTAACTCTCTGGGTAGAAGACCAGGGTTTTGAACATTTTACCTAAGAGGCTGCCTTTATTACAAGAGATGGAAGGTGCTTGAAAGTTTAAAAGATGAATGAAATTATCTTCTGTGACAAGTCATAGAAGTTGAGTTAATGAAATTTCACAAAACCTGAAGAAGAAAGAGCCTAATACTCCAAAGACTAAACATGAGTTCTGTTGCACTGGTAGTCATCTCTGTTAGGAACAGAGTGTACAGGAAAAATGGAAGGGAGAGGAGAGGATATTCTTCACTAATATCATGAATATGCTGTTGAGCAGTAAAGCTGTGTTTTCCATCTTTGTTCTGTCGAAATCACCTAAGTGTTCAGAGCCAGAGTTGTCCAGTTCTCCCTTTCACTGTCTGGGTACATGTCATTGCCATGAAACCATGAGAAAACTACAGATACTAAACTAAATTACTCCTTTGGTGTAAAAGTTGAACTAACTTCAATTGTGGGCCTTTGGTTGGGGTTTTTTTGGATTTTCCAGGGTAGCTAAGTCTTCCACATAGGGTAAAGCTTGATGGTTCTTCAGGAATTAGCACTGACCCATCCTTCATTTCCTTCTTTGAACAATTACAGTTCTCGAACAGCTGCTGAACATTGCCAGAAGTGAATCTACTTTACTTGGGAAAGGCAAGAGTCTTTCGCAGATGAAAAATATGTGTGAAATGTACATGTTGATAATATTATCTAGCCCTTCATATTTATTAGTGATTGCTGTTCAGTTGTCTCTCCTCTAGCTGCCTTTTCTCAATTTAAACATGTCCAAAGTGTTGTGTTAGTGATTAGAGAGAGAGAGAGAGAGAGAGAGAGACTCTTCCCAGTCTAGTAATTCCAACCTGTCCTAACAGGTATTGCATACCATCACAGAAAAGTATAGAAACTTTGGTTTTCATTCTACTTACATGTCACCTGGTCCGTGATATTCCATTGGGAGTGAGGAAAATAAACCATCCTCTTTTCTTTTTCTGCAAGAATTGTAGTGATGAAGCTTCTACCTCTCAGTTTAAGTGTCATTTAGCTTAGCACTAACAGGGTTCCATTGTACCTGTGGCCCTATTTTGCTTTTGCAAGTTCAGTCTGTGCTCCACCAGATGCTACTCAAAAACTAGTAGGTGGAGCAATCCGTATGCTTTCTTTCCCTCTGTCCTCCTGTACCAGAACAACTAAAGGTTGCTTTCGTCTTCCAATCTTGGATCAGTTAGCACGTCAGAGCCAGCAAGCCCATGCACAGGATTTTTGTCCTTTCTTGCAGCTCCAAGTGTTAGCTATTGCTGCCACCAGAAACTAACTCTCATTTCAGGGATGATATCATTCAGGAATGGGCTCCCTGAGGCAAATTGGTGCTCTTTGTTTAACTGTACCATAATCCATTGGTGCAGCTGCCCAGAGTAATGTGCCCTGTCTTGCTTGCCCCATTCAAGGATCAGGTAGTGCTTGTAGTAGGGTGGACACTTACATAATGCTTTGGAACAGCAACATTTTAAATTCTTTGGCAAGAGAAATTTTGGCACAGCACTCTGGCCTTCTTACCACTCATGTGTTCACCGTCTGTCCACCACATGCCAAATAATGTGTTCGAGAGCTGGCAGGAGTCTGCGCTGATCTTTGCCAGTACATAGGGTTACACCTGAAGGTAGTTTCAGGGTTGTAAAGGGAATGGTAAAGAATCTAGGAGACCCTCAGAAATCAAACCTGTATCTTTGCAAATTCTTGAGCTGCAGACAAGGTAATGGGGTGCTTTTTCATAATTTCCTTTTCTTTTTGAACACTATTAGAACTTTTACTTCATACTGCAAGGCTTTTATAGCATGATAAGATTGTCTCCTGGGCATGATGTGTAAGCTGTCTGCTTCTTCAAAACCATAAAAATTATGCCTTAATGTGCTGGTTACATTTATGGAGGGAAGTGTTGAGACCTGAACGCACCCGGGAAAACAACCATCATAAATTAGTATTTACCGTCACAAATAGATCCAGTCAAACAGCAGGGTAATCTTGGAGAAACCACAAAGTGCTGCTAAAAAGATGAGAAAGTCTACTGTACCTAAAAGACTGGCTAGCCTGAGTAATTTGTTATAAATCATCCACCTTCTCTTCCTCTATTTCATATGGCTGTTAATTAACTTTTCCTCAAATAAGAGAAAATGACCAGTTCATATTTTCAGGTTTTAGCTCTTTGCTGATTCTGTGTTGGATGTTAACACTTGGGTGTCACCTGCTGCTGGTTGTTAGCAGTTGCTGGTTGTGCCATTCCAGAAGAGGCTGTATTGTGATCTGGGGTCTAGCAGTGCCTTGTCTTGACACCTTGGGAAAGTTCCTAGTATTTTGACTAGTCCTTAGTGAGATGCCTTTGAATAATAGATTCAGAAAGAAACTATGAAAGGTTTCTCTGTCATTATCAAAAGAATCCCACCACTGTCTGCTGAAACTAGAGTACTTATGCATGAGAAGGAGGCGTTGTGCTGGTACATATGATGTAACAAAAGGTGACATGAACAAGCTTCAGAAAAAAAACAAGCTTGGACATGCATTTCACGAGGCATTTCTGCACCTGAAAAGGTGCTTAAGCACAGTTTGGGCACCAGTGTTTAAAGCAGAAATTCAGGAAAACTCTACCAGATCTTCTTTAGCAAACTCTTAAAACCCCTGTGGGAAAGAAAGTCCCTTTAAAATCCTGAGGTTTTGCCCCGAGTGTGTTCAACATGTGTAGAGTAAATGGCCACTTTCCTCTTCATCAGGATTTGAGAAACATGCCTGAGTTATCTGAGACCTCTTTACAAGCTGTGTTCAGATGATTGCTTAAATTGTCTTAGATTCAGTCAGAATATGTTAGGATGAACTTTTCAGCAGGACCTTAACACTTGCAGCACTTGCCAGGAAAGTGAGAGACCTTGGTGGCAGGGATATCTCAGCTGCTGTGGGTGTGAAACATCTTTCCACAAAAAAATATCAAAGATTTAAGTCCCTTTTCCTCAGAGGAATCACTTTTGAGAGGTGCTTTGGCTTCTGAAGGAGGCAGTTTCTGGTATGTTATTGCTTGACCATTGATCCGGTTGAGCAGCTTGTACTTACTCTGCTGTGCAAATGGTAGTCATAGAAACATAGAATATCCTGAGTTGAAAGGGACTCACAGAAATCATTGAAGTCTAACTTCTGGCCCTGCACGGGACAACCCCAAGAGTCACACCATTTTCCTGAGAGCAGTGTCCAAACAGTTCTTGTACTCTGGATACTTGATGCTGTGACCACTTCCCTGGGGAGCCTGTTCAGTGCTCANCTCGTTGCCCTTCTCTGGACCCTCTCAAGCAGCTCAACATCCCTCTTAAACTGGGGAGCCCAGAACTGCACACAGTACTCAAGATGAGGTCTGACCAGCGCTGTGTACAGGGGAAGGACAACCTCCCTGGACCGACTGACCACACTGTTCCTGATGCAGGCCAGGATGCCATTGGCCTTCTTAGCCACCTGGGTGCACTGCTGGCTCGTATTGAGTTTCCTATCAATCAGTACACCCAAGTCTCTCTCCACTTCACTAGTCTCGAGCCACTCCTCCCCCAGCCAATAGCGGTGCATGGGGTTGTTATTCCCCTTGTGAGGAAGATGTACACTACAATGAGGTCTCCCTTCAGTCTCCTCTTTTCTAGGCTGAACAAGCCAAGTGACCTCAGCCACATCTCGACCACATTCTTTGTAGCCCTCCTTTGGACGCTCTCTAGCAGCTTAATATCTTTCTTATGCCGTGGCACCAAAACCTGAACACAGCACTAAAGATGAGGCCACACCAGGGCAGAGCCGAATGGGACAAATCACCTCCCTGACAAGCCAGTGACACTGTGCCTGATGCACCCCAAGGATGCGATTAGTCTCGCCTAAGCTTGTTTACTTTGCTGGCTGTGCAATGAATAACGACCTTTGCTAAAAATCTACCTGGAGAAAAGAAGAAGCCCATGAAGCCACCTGCATCAAATCCACTCTCCAGAGCAATTATGAGTTTGGAGATTATGTGAACCTGTAGGCTCTAAACACATTATTATAGCTCTGGTTTATACCCAGCTAATGGTGATTACCATGTGTTTTCTGTCATTTCCTCCTTCCACTTCCCTTTATTTTCTATTCAGATGTCTTTTTAAACAGAAATGTTGCCCTGGATTAGGAGAGTATTTGCAGAGTATTTATGGAGTAACTAGCCCTGCAGAGCTCAGCTTCTGCACAAGAGCCCAGTGAGTTCTGTATTTCAAATACAGTCATGCCTCGCTAAGTTGCCCTACCGCTATCACTTTTTTCCAGGTANAACCCCTCAATTGCTCACAGCATTTACCAGTCTGCACATGTGTAGTACCTCTGCTTCGCGGAGGGGCAGCACTGGCACTCCTCCATGGGGCAGGATGGCCACAACCTGCAGGGCAGGGGAGTGGGCCTTTTGCTCGCTTGGGGACTGCCCACAGTTTGGTGCCTTATGAGTTTTGGAGAGGTTTCATGTCAGGGAAAATTTATAACACTGTGTCAACAGCTTATTACATCTACTAGCCCTGGGGCCATGCTTAGACCCCATCAGCTAGTGGTGCTGCCACGCTGCACAGTGAGGGTCCAGTCCTGTTCAACATTTTCATCATGAGTATATTCGCAGATGACACCAAGCCTGGAGCCCGTGTTGATCAGTTAGA
>WEKX01007513.1:181320-312492 GCA_013390025.1 Pitta sordida
GGACGAGGTGCTGAGTGATATGATCTAGATGTAGAGGATAGGTTAGTTGGATTATAGGTTGGAGTAGATGATCTTCACGGTCCTTTGCAGCCTTATCTATACTGTGATACTGTGTGATACTGTGATGGGGTGATGCTGGGAACGCACTCCAGTGCTCCATGTCTGGCAGGGGGGTGGGGGGTGGGAGCAGTGGGTGTGGCATATTTGCATATTCATTATGTGCCTATCCTCGTGGAACAGGGGATTCAGAGCAGGTCAGGAGGCCCTAACCCCTGCAAATTTTGAGATATTATTGTACATGATTACTTTTACATATGACTGTATTTTTCAAACTTGCAAACATATGCTGAACATTAGAGAAAGATGTGCAGGCAACTCCTTTCCTAGTCAGCCAGCAATCTAATTTAGCCAAGATGCAACCAGTGAGAAGCTTATTCAGGTGAAATCAAAACAGAGCAGGTGAGATAGAAAGAGTGAAGAGAACATAAATAGTTAATGTGGTGACAGGGGATAGACAGTCACATTGCCATTGTTCCTTAAGGTTGCGTTTTGTTTCCATTTGATTTCTTACTGGGGAGGCTAAAGCTACAACTCTTTTATTGAATGTGTGAAATGTTTCTCTGCAAAACACTGTAATAAAAACCTATTTATTCCCCAAATCAAATTCAAGTAAATTGAGTGTCAATCCTCAACTCGGGCCAGAACATCATTACTCCTGTAAACCTTCATCAGCACAAACATTCATTTGAACAGTGATTTGTGTTTGTGTTTGAGCCATTCCTTTAGTCTTATGTTTCATCAGAGCTTAGGCTAGAACTGGAAGGATAAAACCTGATTTGCGCAAGGGTAAGACTAACATCTTTACCTTTGAGCATCTACATTGGAAACCCTTCCTATCCAAACTCTCCCAATAATCCATCCAAAAGCATCACAGGACAGAACAGTGTCCCCACAAAAAGTGATAGTGTTGAGTGGTGAACAGCACGGAAAGGGAAGCAAAAGATAAGAGCTGGAATGAGGTAAGAGACACAATTATTTATATAATTCTGATTTTATTCTTTTGTTGGGAGTGGAAATATTCCTGAATGCAAATGGGGTTTTATTCCTATTTTTACTTTCAAGTTTTGCTTTGTTTGGTACAGTTTCTCATAGAAGCTCTTCCCACTGCAATCAGTGGTAAAAAATGTCATGGTCTTTAGCAGGAACAATCCTTGAGTTTAACATCTATATTCTCACAGATTTACCCTAATTGGTCTCTTTAAGTTCACCTCCTTCTGACTGCCTGTCTGACTGGGGCTCCCAGTATGCACCACAGTCCGCAGAACACCGTACATCAGACAGTACACACAGTACACAGAACAGGCCCACCCCTGCCCATGGCCTGCCTGTTCCAGCCTGACACTTGACACGCAGCCCCTGTCAGAGTCTGCATAAACACATAATAATACCTCTGGCTGCAGATTATTGTCATTCTGTTGTTGATGTTAGCATGACAGATTTTTGTTGCAGCATCCATAACTCTGTGGAAATGCTCAATTGTTCAGTCTCAGCAAGCTAAGACACTGCCCATTAAATCAGCCAACACAATTGTGGGGCCATGAAAAGTCACAGCTAATTTGAAATTTTAGTAGATCTCAGCTGATCTTGCTTACTGCAGAAGCAGAGGTGGTGAGGAACTTGGAAGCTAGACTGCACAGGACTCGAAGGAGGAATGAGACTGCTCTGGGATTTGTGAGCACTTTGCAGCCAGAAAGTGCAGCAACAATACAAGGAATGCAGGGGCAGTAGCCCCATTGGTGCTGAAAAGTGATTATTTTGCAGGACAGTAGTGCTGTGAGAGTTAGTTTTTGTTCTGGGAAGGGAATAGTTTAGAGGTAAGCTAGGAGATCTACCTGTCCTAAAAAGCATCAATGTTCAAGAATAAAACAGTTTTTCTTTTCAGTTAGTGGCTAGTTGTGTGCCTTAGTATTGTAATCCATTTCCTTAACATTCAGGGAAGACAGAAGTCTGGACATCAGGGTAAATAAGCACGGAAGACAGTCACAAAACTCCTTTAGTTACTCAACACCTGCCCCAGACTGCATGCTCAGGTGGTAAGGAGCATGTCTCCTTTAACCAGCAACTCTGATGGTGCCTACCATTCCAGCCTTGTTTGTGTCATAACATACTTGGAAAAGGTTCAGTTTATATGTTGGATTTTTGAGAAAAAAATTAATTTCAGCTTGGATTCTCCAACTCCTTTTGTGGCAAATACCAGAGACAGTGATCCTGCAGCCCACTTGAAGCTCCAGATAGGCAAAAGACAACCCTGCGTCCTCCCCATTGACACCAATAGCTTCAGATTTTCAAAATTTCTGGATTGTTTTAGTGGATGTATTTTTTGCATGCTATTTAAACATGATAAAAGCCACGATTTTCAGAAGTGATGGGTCACAAGCAGTGTTTGAAAGCTAAGTAATTTTAGCTCATCTTAAATTTGGCATCCAGGTGACTTTGTGGAAGGCAGTTATGATATTGATTATCTCATGAAATTCCTGAGTAAGGTCAACATTTCCATCTGTTGTCATTATCTACATTAGTAGTTCACAGAATCACAGAATCACAGAATATTATGAGTTGGAAGGGACCCACAAGGATCATCTAGTCCAACTCACCACCTAACACCCGTACAGAGACCGAGAGCACATCCCAGAGCACAACACCAACCTAGATCCCTCACAGTCTAGCAGGCCACTCCGAGCCGCAAGGGGCCCAGGGTCATCCAGCCCTACACCCCCCGGCTAGACCATGTCACTAAGCTCCTCGTCCAGTCTTCTCTTAAACACCTCCAGGGATGGCGACTCCATAGTTATAGTAAAAGTGTTTAAAATGTAGTTAATATCAGGTGTTTTCCAGCTGGTATTGTGCAAATGTCATATTTGTGAGACCAAGGTCCTGCTCCAAGAAGGCACAGGTTGCCTTAGTTTTCATCTCCTTCCAAGAGGCAACACTTCCATGGAAAACATGGAAGATACATTGCAGATACAAACCTTTAATGAGAATTGTGGTTATTTTATTGGCCTGTGCTGACACTTCAGTGTCCTTTGACACTGGAACAGATGTTTTAGGAACAGAAAACAAAAAGACAGTCTTAGCTCCCTGGGTGAGTTTACAGTCTAAGGTAGTGTTGACTATTGGGATTAGTGGATTTACAATCTTTGAAAGGACTCAGAGCAACGTTCTAAAAACAGTATTGCAACTCCACCCACAAGATATGAGCTAGATGAGACATCCCAGAGTAAAACTCACTGTTTAGTAATATACAGAGTGTAGATTATAAAGTCAACTTGGTCCTCTATAATGTGTCAACTGGATAAATTTGAGTTGGTTTATCCTCAATGGCATAAAAGGCAGGTTTTCTGCTGAGCATAGTTCATTCACCTTCATGTCCCTTTCTGAAGGGAATGAGAGAGGGCTTACAAGATGACCTCCAGAGGAGCCATGGAGCCTGATTTATTCTATGATTACATGAGTCTTAGTAAAAGAAACAAGCCATTGAACACATTATTTACCAGATGTGACAATGTCTTGCCGATGGCACCCTTTTCACAACAACAGTGGTTCAATTCATCCCATGGTAACTCTGAGATTGCAAAAGGTATTGCCATTTCCTAGCAGTAATTAAGCATTTTTAATAGCTTACTGAAGGGAGGAAGTGGTAGACTCACTGTAATCAGCTACCTTGAATATATGAGATATCTTTCTAAAACACAGGCTTTAATCCAGTTCTGTGAGGGAAAAAAATGGTCAGACGAGTTGATCATAATAGCCTCTTTGACCTTAAAGCATATGAATTGCTTTAATCCCACTATGCAGAACATCAGACTTTTCATTAAGCAACACACTTGTTCTCTGGTCAGAAGTGCAATGGTCATGTTATAGTTATATGTAAAAATAAAGGAGCTGCCACCTTTCAAAATCAAGAGCTATATAAACATGTCCGTAAGTAAGAACTTACAGTTCAGCCTTCCTGCGCTCTGGGAGCTACTAGAGTTAGGAATCCACATGCAGATAATTTCTCTCTCTAGCTTTGCTGCTACAAAACTTGGGGTGCAAAAGTCATTTATCCCATTTACCTACCTCTGTTACCTCTCTGAAAAATCTGTTACCTTTCTGAAAAATTCAACTTTATGCTTTATAAATTTCAGAGGTGTTTTGTATTCCAACTTCATATTGTTCTGTGAGGTCATACCTTGCTGTATTTTCCTTTGCTGCTGGTGCTGGCTTCCCACATTTGTTGTTGTTGAATTGGACAATTAAAGCCTGAGTTTTATTTTGCTCTGATTTTATTTTTGCTTAATGTATGCAGCTTTCTGAACACCTTGATCTTCATGGGTAGGGAGCTTCTTGCAAATCACTTATTTATCACAGAATCATAATATCACAGTATATTCTGAGTTGAAAGCGACCCACAAGGATCATTGAGTCCAACTCCCAAGTGAATGCCGATGCAGGGATCAAACCCACAACTCCAGAGCCATGGACACCATGCTCTGTCTGTCTAAGCCAACCTCAGGGTTGTGTCATTGTCTTTTTTTTTAATTTTACTTTATTATATAACCTAATTCCCTATCCCATCGTCCCATTATCTAGGCCATGTCACCGAGTTCCTCATCCAGTCTTTTCTTAAACTCCTCCAGGGATGGTGACTCCACCACCTCCCTGGGCAGACCATTTCACTGAGGGATCACTCTCTGTGAAAAAGCTCTTCCTAACATCCAGTCTAAACCTCCCCTGGTGTAGCTTGAGATCATGTCCTCTTGTTCTGGTGCTGGCAGCCTGAGAGAAGAGATTCACACCCATCTGACTGCAACCTCCCCTCAGGTAGTTGTAAACAGCAATGAGGTCACCTCTGAGCCTCTTCTCCAGGCTGAACAACCCCAGCTCTCGCAGTCGCTCCCCATAGGGCTTGTTCTCCAGTCCTTTCACCATCCTTGTCGCCCTTCTCTGGACCCTCTCAAGCAGTTCAACATCTTTCTTAAACTGGGTAGCCCAGAACTGGACACAGTTCTCAAGATGTGGTCTGACCAGTGCTGAGTATAGGGGAAGAATAACTTCCTTTTTTTTTTATTCTCACTTTTCTGATGGATCCAGTGAGAGATCTAGAGCATGAGAAGTCATAACTGTGTACAATGTCATTACATCTCCTTACAGTTTACTGTAGGACACCACTTGGATGACTTGTGAATCATACAATAAAGAAGTAAGAAAGCAGTATTCATATGGAAATATCAGTATTTATGGCCTGATTTTTAGCTTAACTCTCACTGTTCTACATGGCTTAGACAAAAAATAGCCATTACATTTCCTAAGCTAAAGAAATGCTTTGTTCTGAAACTGCTATTGCTGTTAGAGGGAGCTGAGTAGGTAAACATCATTTCAGCTCTTGAGGACCTTGATGGATGTCAGTGACAAACCGCTCTGGTGTAGTTATCCTCAACTTATTCCATACAGGCCCAAAACACGTTAGTTAAAAGGCGTATCTGCAGACAAGTCCTCATCATTCCCACCTGTTCAAAACACTGTCCTCTGCATCTGTTTTTCAAACATTTATCTACAATTTCCTGCAAAGACACTTCCTTGCTGTCTTGCAGCTTCAGGTCCCGAAACACATCTCTGATGCCTGGAAGAAAGACGGTCTAATGAAGAGGTATGGTACAGCTGGTTTGCCATCGTCTCAGCCAAATATCTGTAGCCTCAGAAAGCATTTTTAATATGTGGGAGAAAAAGACAACATTTTATCTTGCTTGAAACTATAGTCAATATAGTAACAGGGCTGGTTGGTTGCTTCTTTTCTTGTTTCAGGGTGGGTTTTTTTTAGTCAGTAACTATGGATAAGCCTATTACATCTAAGCTGGTGTGTATGCTGTGAATGGCCTCTCAAACTCTGTTTGAGACTTGACTTTTGGGAATCCTACTGACCTAGTCATCTACAGCAAGTAATTTCTTTAATGGGTAAATACACCCTGATTAGTTCTTCTTCATTATCAGTAGTCATCAAAAGAAAAGGTTAATGTCTGGGTTTAATACCTAAACTGAAAATTTTTTGTAGCAATTTTGCAAGAAGTTATAAGGCTGTAGTGATATCAGAACAGACAGGTAAGCATAACAGATGGAATTTGCGAAAGCACTTTTACTGGTCTAACACTGCTCCCATTATCATTAAGGGCAGGTGCAGAGCACTTGTGAAAATTTCTCACTTTGTGTGTGTGTGTGTGTGTGTGTGCACACGACTACATGGAGCAGGTACTCCGTATTTGTACTCCATGTACTCCAACAGGTTTGACTTTTTCATAAACAAGAAGTTCTGGGAACCCTGAGCAGGCTCATTTTCCAGTTTTCTGTGTATAGGTAACTAGATGAAATGATTTTGTCAGTGATGTTTTATAGAAGTAAAACCTTTCAAGAATGGAATAGGTATGAATCAACAGAATCCAAGTCCGTGACATGTAAACCATCATAGATACTAGCACAATAACAGATCAGATCACATGCTATTTATGTTACAGTAAATACAAAGTAGTGCCAATAATGTTAGAGAAAGGATTTCTAATTCAGACTGGTGAAACTGGGACAAAACTGAAACTCACAAGCAGTAATACAGTCGGGTCTCCTATACCATGGTACCACCATGGTCTTGCCCCCTACCCCCGCAGCCCTCCGTCCATGTAGAATGGCAACTCATTAATATGCAAATTTGCCCCTCACCCTCACACCACCCCCCAGCACTCCAGTGCTGTTTCGGCACTGCATTGCTGTGTATCGCTGTTTGTGTCAGCACCTCCCAGTGCCCACGGCCACCCCACGCCAGGAAAAACCCCTTTTCCACTCAGCCAGGGACACGGGTGTGGAGAGCCGCCCATGCCGCTGTCCTGACAGCCTCTAGCGGCCCCGAGAGGAACGGGGGGGGCGATGCAGCCTTGAGGGGAGCAGGGGGAGACGGCACGGCCCCAAGGGGAGCAGAGGGAGACGGTGCGGCCTGGAGCAGAGCCGAGGGGAAGGGGGGGCCGGTGTGGCTCACCATGGGCAGAGAAGTGCACCCATGGTCTGTGTGGCACGGTGTGGGGGTTGAGTTGAATATTCATGACTGTCTAATTTGAATAGTCATGCATGCGCATGCGCAGTCCTGAAATGGGCCTCCTTAAACGCTGAAAAATCACACCGTGAAGATGTGAAGCCGCAATATAGGGGGTGCAGAGTGGAAGAGGGTTGACTGTAGTGGCAAACTGTCTTATTTTAATTTACTGTTTCTTTGAAATAAACAATACAATATCCTGAAAGCTCCAAATCTCATCGCACTTCAGGAGGGAACTATGTTTACAGTGCTGCTCTGCAGGTAGATTCATTTCTTGCCCCTATGCTGAAATGTTAGTAGATGGTAGCTATAAAGGTGATTTCTCTAATATATGGAGCTCCCAGCAACTCCACAGAGACTGACTACTCATTTCACATAGGTCTGTGAACAGCCATCACATGGTAATAGTTTTCATTCACTGTCAAACTGTCTTGCTTGAACTGATGAGTTGGAAGTGAAGGGCTCCATATCCCATTACCCCAGAACAAAAACATCCAATTCCCTTATCTGATTTAAAGATCTGTCTCTACTACATGCTAACGACCTTTATTTCTAAATGTAATGCTTCATCAGACCTCTTTTGAGCTTTTTTTGTATTTCTTTTCTTTTCACCACTTTTTACTGAGCTGCTTGCAGGGAGTAGTGGCATCTCAAAATGAATGAGAGGATGTTGCTATGGTGGTGGAAGGGGAAGTGGTGCTTTCTCTGCATTTGATTGCTTGACAGATACGCAAAACCTCATTTTACTAGAATATGCTTGGCAAGCTATTTCGTGTGTGTACACTGCTATTATTGTTGTTAATATTAATTTAGTAGTGCTCAAAATGCAAGATTTATGTCCTGAGAGTTTGAGGTCATCTGTTACTCTGTGTGTATATGGAATCAGTGTGGCAAAAGTCAAACCTTCCCAGAAAAATCTTCTTTACGTTCTATTCTATTTCCCTGGGTTGCATATATGGCTTTCTCTCCAGGCATGGTAGATATGATGGCTTTGTTCACTGTTTAGTCCTACTGAAAACAAACCTGTTAACCTTGGTATGACGCAATGTGCCTGATTTGCACAGGATCAAGAGCAGAGTACGGAAGTCGTGTATACTGGCAGAAAAAAACCACAACAACCTTTTGGGGCTCTTAAGTTATCCAAGTGACTGAACTGCCATCTCTGTAGGTGTTTAAGAAAAGACTGGATGAGTAACTTGTTGACATGGTCTAGACAATGGGATGATGGGATAAGGATTTAGGTTATAGTATTAAAAAAAAAAAAAAAGATGATGACATGACCCTGAGATTAGCACTAGGGTTGTGGGTTCAATCCCTGTATGGGCATTCACTTAGGAGTTGGACTCGATGATCATTGTGTGTCCCTTCCAACTCAGAATATTCTGTGATTCTGTGATATTTCAAGTTCTTTGTTGTGACTTCAAGTGAATATCCCTTACTGTATGTAGGTGAAAGTCTGCATTTCTCTATTGTGTGCATTGGAAAAATTTCTTGAAACCTGAAGTCTACAGCACTCCATGCTCTAAAATCTTTCTTACCCTTCTGCAGATGGCCTGGTGGATTGCATGGACCCAGACTGCTGCTTGCAGCCACTCTGCCATGTCAATGCACTGTGTCTGGGCTCCCCGGACCCCCTGGATATCATCCAGGAGACACAAACCCCCGTCTCCCAGCAGAGCTTGCATTCCTTCTATGATCGGATCAAGTTCCTGATTGGCAAGGACAGCACTCACGTCATCCCGGGAGACAATCCTTTTGAAAGCAGGTAAGTGAATTTTGGGGTTGATTCAGTAAGAGGTGAAGCGTAAGATACTTGGCTATTTTAAGATATGGAATGGCAGCAAGATGCAGATCACGGCCATTGTTTAAGTGAAGGAGACATCCGAAGAGTTTTGTGGCTGATGTAGTTCTGCTGACTGTCTCCTCATCCACAATTTGCTGCCAGTAAGACAAGATGCTTCTCTCCCAACACATAAGGACAATTGCATCTTTCATGATTTTTCTTACTTCAAGGAATTAAATTTATCCATTCACCAGGGCTCTTCTAGTTCAAGTGGCTGACATTGTCCACAACTATCTCCTAAACAGCAGTGACAGATCTTCTTACATTGTCAGAGTCAAAGGAGAAGAAAACTAGAATGCTGTTTGCAATCTATGGTGTGGCTGTTAGAGACTTCAGAAGATCTGAGAGAAATCTTAACGTCTAGAGAGTGTTTTAAGAGTGATTTGAAAAATGAATAATCAGCTTGGATATAGATCAGTTTTAATACCAAGACATTTTTTATCACTGCAGTCATCAACAAGAAACTGGAACTAGGAAAGAAAAGAGGCAGTTCACTTCCGTGACTCCATCTCAGCAATTTAAGTACATTCCTGACTGTCAGGGTCAGTCATCCCTTGGAAAACATAAGCTTATAGGAGGGATCCTGAGGTGTCAGATTCTTAGATCATTCACTGTCTGCCTTGAATGTCTCCTTTCAGAAGTAGTGACCCTAATCCTGAAGGTGGCTCTCAACACTTGGGTTTGGACTCTGTTGAATTTCACCCAGTCATGCACTGCTTAGTTTCAGCTTTCCCACGCACAGCAGTTAAGAGGTTGACACAACCCTCATGTGTGTGTGGATAATACTTACATCTTAGCAGGCCTCTCCGATCCTTCTAGGTCTGACCTAATGCTTTTCATGAAGGAACCATCCTTGTGGGTCCCTTCCGACTCGGAATAACCTGTGAACCTGTGAACATTACTAGGATCTCTTGGGTACCACCTCGAATACTTTTTTGGTACTTTTTTGGTACTCTACAGACTGACCTCAGACATGAGGCACACTAATGCCAGGGAGTTGGCCTTATACAATAGTTTCCCTGGTACTTTTTGCTTTCAAGGCCTTCAGGATTCAAAGCTGACAAAAGTGATCCAGACTGCAACCAAACACTTTCTATGTTGCAAGCTATTGTCCTTCATCAGCATTCTGAAGATCACGGGTCCTGGCTACTGAACGTTAAATGGGCTAAATGTTAGCCCAGTGAATCCTCTGTTGTCAATTGTTGTTATTTGTTGCTGTAAAATCAGGCTTCAGCATATAAAATAGATAATACTCGCAGTTTCATTTTTCTGATATACATGCTTAGAGTTGCAATTCCTCAGCATTTCCAGAGCAGACCCTGGGATCAGGTCCATGTGTATCCATTTTGATAAGTAGAGAGTTTTGATAGACACATGTCTGTGTTTAATGGACTTTCCACACAACTAATGAACTATAGAAATCTTCATACATGAGCAATAAAAAAAAAGTTGCAACATCTCTGTAAAGACTGCTTGCATTCAACAGCACTCAGAGCTAGAGGAAAACAGTGGGAAATTCTAGTTTGTTTCTGAGAGTGCTGGAGAGGACCAACAGAAAGATTGGGTCATTTAGGGATACATAAAATCCTACAGGAGTTACCTGCATTTCATAGGTCTGATGATAGATCTGTATGTAGGAAGGAATTACTAACCATCTATAGGTGTCCTGCTAAGTTAAGATTTGAGATTCAAAAGGAACACCTGCAAGCAGAAATGTTTATCGAATATTTGAGGGAATGCAAAGATTCAGATCAATAGAAAGACTTTCACTGATTGCTTTTCATTAAATGCAGTGGAACTAATAAATGGGGCTCCTTGTTCCATTTTAGTCAACGTAAAGAATTATACAGAAGTAGAAATCATTTATGAGGATGCCATTCTCAAATTATCAACATGAGGTGTGTCCCACTAAATGCAGTCTACAGGTATGTCACCTCCAGGTGTGATTGTATTGTGTGTCTCAAGTTAAGTGTCTTGATTCACAAGAGTGATTGCAAGTAACAGTGAAGGACCTCAACAGAGGGTATATTTTCCCTGAGACAGTACACAGTCCAGGCTTATCAGAGTTTTGGACTGTTAAAAATGCCAATATTCTTTTGGGATCTTAAAAAAAATCACATCTTCCTGTTAGCTTTTAAATATCCTATAGATCTGGATAAACTCAACCATTGCAAGGGTTTTCTGCTTCTTTTGTTTCTCCTTGTAGTTTCAATTGCCTGTTTCACCACCTAGAAAGCTGTACCTTTGAACAGCTACCTCTTGTTGCCCTGGAAATGACAGTGCTTCAGCAGTGGTCAGTGACTGATATGTGGAAGAGCATGGGCTAGAACCATCTGGAACCCAATTAGTCTTGGCAAACAGGACTTCCTTTATTTTCATGTGGGGATATGCCCTTTCTTCAGTAGTGTTCTCACTATTGAATCTCCTCCAGTTGCTTTTAGAACAGACAGGTGATAGTATCCCTGTTATCAATGGAACTGCGCATTCTCTCCATGAAGATCACAACAGTAGTGGGGGCAAGATGAACTGTTTTCATCTCTCCTTTCAGCTGCTAGCTTAAAAGTTTCCTTGACAGGAGGGAGTTGTTTTATGGAGGGCTCCTGCATCCTGTCTCAGGACAACCCTCTCCCACTGCTACTGTGGTGATTCATAAAGCCATCTCCTTCTTGCTGTAGATCAGGACTGTAGATTGCTTGACATGGAATGTCCTACATTTTTCTGTCTCAACACCATCATCCTCATGGGGCAGGGTTGGAGTTGGATCCATGCCACTTGGTGTGAACAGTCCCCCATGAACAGGTATCACAGAAGTAACATGAATCATTGTCCTGTGTGTCTGGTGTGGGAACCTGCAGCACAGACACACTCATCATTCAGGTCAGGAGCTACAGTCTACTCCTCTGGGCTTTACTAGGTCATGTCTGGCTGATTATCACCCTGGGGGAAACTCAGCACATTTACATCCCTGTATGGCCTATGCCAAATGGCAACAGTCTGAAGGATATAACTGAATGTCCCTGCAGTATGATTCCAGGGCTTCAAAAATGCAGCTTAGCCACTCTTTAGAGAGAACAGCAGTGCAGATCACCTAATGGATACAAATAAATGAATGTCTCATGACAGCTAGCCTTTGAGTGAATTTATTATTGAATTACACTCCAGCTTTTTAAGAACAAGCTGAGCTGACAAGCTCTCTCACCACTGCAGAAGAAAAAGAAAGACAATGATAAATTACCCTGACGGATAAAGGTAAAGACCTTGTCTCTTCCCAAATACCAGCAATTATATATTATTCATGTTTGGGAAGAAAAAATAATCATTGCCCATATTGAAAGGAGTGTTTATGATGATAAAGCAAGCAGCTAAATTAAATTCTGAATTTACAGAATGTCTTTTCACATCACTTTGATGAACAGATAACAAGTACTCTTCCACTACATGATCATTCTTCTATTGATTTTGAAGCCACTTACTCTTGCTGTTTCTTTGTTGTTTTTAAGCCAGTCTTACTTGTCTATCACCATAAGGAGCAGCACAAGATGCAGTGGTGTCAAGTTGTTGACTTTAAAGTAGGACACCTGATATATTTGTTCTCTTCTGAGACAGTGTCAGAAAATGGCAAGAATAAGCTAAAGTTCTGATCCACAGAGGCTTTTATGGTAAGTGTTAACATAGGTTAAAGTACCTCAGCCAACCATGTGCAGAACTGGCACTTTTGTAAAGAAAATTTAAAAACAAAATCAGGTTATTTTCAAGTAAATGTGTTTTATAACCCATATGTTTTTTGGGACAGATTGTAGATATCTACTTTCTGCCAGCAGGATTAACCTGTCCTGATTACTTCAGCAGCTAGAAATAACAATCTGATTATAATGAAACGTCGGAAAGCAGCATCTAGTATCAGTTACAATAGTGGTCCATGATGGTCCTCTGGTCCTTAGTCTATATACAAAAAGTAGTTAGTTTTCATGGTTTGAAATTGTGGTAAGAGTTGACTTTTCACATTTTTTCCCACTGTTGAGTGACAAGGTATCTGTAAAAGTGTCACTCCGCCTTCCTATGTCTCTTCTCTCTGCCAGACTGTACAACATACCTTACTGATCCAAGTGGGCAGGGTTATACAGCACTTTTAGAAGCTCAAAGAGACAGGTATGCTATAAATGCCTGTGTACACTATTTTACTATAAATAAATAAATATGTGGGACTTACTGTCAGAATTAAACGGCATTGAGCCCAAGCCTCATCAAAACCAAAATTGTGAGTAATGATCATGGCCAAAGAACAGCTAAGAAAGAGGAGGATTGAAATGCTTTTTCAAAATGGCTCAGTTCTAAGTGATTTAAAAGAATCTTTCTAAGTGATTGTAGTATCCTTGAAGGAATTTGCCCAGAGAGACTGTGGCTGCCCCATCCCTGGAAGTGTTCAAGGCCAGGCTGGATGGGGCTTTGAGCAACCTGATCTAGTGGAAGATGTCCCTGGTCATGACAGTAGAATTGGACCTAGGTGGTCCTTAAGGTCCTTCCAGCCCTAACTGTTCTGATTCTGTGTAGGCATTCAAAGCACCTTCTCATTTCCTTTCACACATTTCTTCATGGTGATATGATGAACCCACCCTGGAAGCCTGTGGGTTCGTCCCAGATCTTTCTGAGGTTCCTTCCCAGGGAAACCAAAATTCTGTCTTTTCTGTATTTTTTTCTCAAGAAAAGTATGACTTTGATACAGTAACGTAAGAAACACTTGTTTTCTAGTTGAAAACAAAGTTGGAAGTAAAAAATTCCAAACTTATCAAGTGTAGCTCTATCCTGTTTATTTCTGAGTTGGCTAGTCCAGCCCATGGCTCTGGGACAACTCCAGCTGGATGCAGCTCCCTTGGCTGGCAGGAAATGCTTGGAATGCTGCATCTGTTTAAGACTGTGTCATAGATGTTAGACAGTATATAACATTCCTGAAGGTGAGCACGCATGGCACAGCATGGTAGCTACATTGATGGGAACTGGGTCTTATTTTTCCATATTTTGAACCAAGATAACACAGCATCTCTTTGTACCCTCTGTTTCATAGCGTTAGTATCTACCAAAGGCATCATTCTCCTTTTGTTCCTTACTACTTAAGTGAACTGCTTATTAGCTACAAATCATAGCTTTTTGAAATAGAGAATAAGAAGAAATTTTAATGGTAATTATTCCTTCTAAGCAGAGGACAGTGTACTTTTAAAACTTACCTTTCCAGTGTACAGGGCATATATTTTTTTCAATGTTTTTCATTAGATTTAAATTATATAGCATGACATTATTTCAGTTTAAAGTGATTTTGAGTGGACCATGGCATTATTTCCATGCAGTAAACTAATATATGTAATATATGCACCTGCTTACTTGAACTGTGTGGAATTTGTACCTACAGGACTTAATGAAAGCAAAGTTTCTGTCCGTATTTATGGTTTTTTCCATAATGTAGATAGTGTAATCATGATGTATTTGTATTTCTCCTTCACAAGTAGCAGTTGAAAGAGGTTGATTGTACTCAGTAATCTTAGAGGTCTTTTCCAACTGTAATGATTCTATGATTCTGCAAGTTCTGTATACAGTCATTAGAGAAACTGAGGTGCAGGTTTCAAGAAATACAGTTATTCGCGCTGTCATATTCACGTCTTCTCATATTCACAGAAAGATTTCCCACAGTTTTTACTCAGTTATTCATGGAGCGATGCGGTACCAAACTGCCAGGGCAAGTGGCCCTGTCCATGGCCGGCTCTGCCAGGAGTCAAGAATTCTTTAACTATAACACAGAGACTCACATGGGGCCTGTTCCAGGCCAGTCGCAGCCAGCCTGGACTTGCCAGCACATATGTGCATATGCAGATATTCATAGCCTTAGGCAAAGCACTCTTGCCAGTGCTAGCTGCTGCAGTTAAAGGGAAAAAACCCTGACTCCCATGCTCCTCGCTGCCGCAAGGAGCCCAGGATGTTGCAGTGTACCAAAGTTGCCATATTTCAGGCCATAATTTGCCATATTAATGTTCAACCCATATTCATGGATTAAAGGTTCCGTGGGACCTGCGGGAGACCCGTAATCCATGAATACAGAGATATGACTGTATTTAAAGAATATTGAGTATTTATTACCAAGCATAAACTCCTGAGTAGTATCTTCTTAGTGTGATTTGCACATGCTTCCAGGGTCTGGCCAAGCAGGTGATAGAAATGCTGCCCCATCCTGTACCTGGAATTAAAGGTCTCAGCTGATACCTCTGTCCCAAGAAGTTCTTGGAATCTCCAGAAAACAAATCTCAAGCCCTCAAAACTTGCAAGCATGAAAAAAAAAAAAACCCCTCCTAATATGAGCCAGCAGTGTGCCCAGGTGGCTCAGAGGGCCAGTGGCATCCTGGCCTGTATCAGGAACAGTGTGGCCAGAAGGACTAGGGAAGTTATTCTTCCCCTATACTCGACATTAGTCAGACCACATCTTGAGTGTCTGTAGTACACAGCCCTGTACTGTGTCCAGTTCTGGGCTCCCCAGTTTAAGAAAGGTGTTGAACTACTTGAGAGGGTCCAGAGAAGGGCAACAGGGATGGTGAAAGGACTGGAGAACAAGCCCTATTGAGAGCGACTGCAGAAGCTGGGGTTGTTCAGCCTGGAGAAGAGAAGGCTCAGAGGTGACCTGTTTACCTGAAGGGAGGTTGCAGTTGGGTGGTTGTGAATCTCTTCTCTCAGGCTGATGACACCAGAACAAGTGGACATGGCCTTAAGCTACACCAGGGGAGCTTTAGACTGGATGTTAGGAAGAGTTTTTTCACAGAGAGAGTGATCTCTCAGTGGAATGGTCTGCCTAGGGATGTGGTGGAGTCGCCATCCCTGTAGGTGTTTAAGAAAAGACTGGATGAGGTGATCAGTGACATGGTCAAGACAACGGGAGGCTCGGAGGGGCAGAGCGTGGTGCCCATGGCTCCAGAGTTGTGAGTTCAATCCCTGAGTGGGCGTTCACTTGGGAGTTGGACTCAATGATCCTTGTGTGTCTGTTCCAACTCAGAATATCCTGCGAAATATCTCCCAGATTGCAAAGGTGCTGATGGATTTAGGAGTCTAAATTATGGTGTAAGTCCTGATGCATTCTCTTGTATCTACACATTGATATTTGATTAATATTTATTCGGTATTCAAGGTACTTGAATACTCTGAACAAAGAGCAGTGCTATCAGAAAGAGCCTATCCTTTGAGTGTAACATTTATTTCCTAAATTGGTTAAACCTTATGTATAAGAAAGCAGTTTTAAAATCACAAACATAAAATCTCATATATTTTATTAAGCCCTTTTTTCCTAATTCTTTTGGATCATTACATAGCTATCACACAGCTTATATGTAGTTAAAGAACTTTCCCTGTGATCTTCTAAAATGAGGTCATTTTATAATTCAACTGAAAATAGTGTCTTTTCCCTTCTCTTCTGCTCAGTTTTGCTTTCATGGTGCACCAGATTCAATGGAAGGAAGCACTTTTATTCCTATTCTGCAGAGCTGAATATGTGGCCATAGCTTACAAAATAAATACCTGACATAAAATACTGTAATAATACTGAATTGGTAAGTTCTGCAGACATTTTTATTGAAGACTTGACATGAATACATTATTCATCTCTCAAAGTTATTGCAACATAAAATCTTTACCTCTCATAGAAATAATGGTTATAGAACCACCTCTGAAAAATTATGAAATGAGCATAATTCATATTAGGCGGAAAAATTATCTTGCACCTTATGTGCTACTGGACACTTGACTCGGATTGTACAGACCTAAAATATATGAGTGTGATTCCATTTCTTTGATATCTTATGCAAAGAAAGAGACTATTTCTTTAGTTGTACTGAAGAAACGGAGAGAATCATCAACTTTTAAGGCATTAGTCAACCACATTATGAATAAAAGGATTCTTCACTGAAACTTTGCAATAAAACGCTTCTCGACTGTAATATGTGCTGCATTTCCTATAAAACTCTGTTCTAAAATATTTTCATTTAAATGGTGTAGTTTGAACCAGTTTTATTATTTCACAGATATCATCAGGGTCTTTTCCTCTGCCGAGTAGCCTTCCCATTTCCCTTATCCTCCCACTTTCCCATTACAGCTCACTGAGAAATCTTGGGTTGTAAAAATAGTAAGTCAATGAGGCATAGCGACAGACACAAGATGCTTTGGATGGCAGGAGTAGCATCTCTCCAGCACTGGCCAGATTTCTTGGCAGATCAGAGAGGAAGATTGTGCTTTCATAAAGAGAAATTTTCAAAGCAATAAGGACTTGATTCTTTCAGGAATGGAGCCAACAGGGAATTCTTTTGACAGCGATGGTCATTCCATCACGAGTTTTCTAGAAGTGGTAGGTAGTCCCCAAAGCATACATTTTGTTACTAAACTGTCACACAATAAAGATACCTTCATTTCTTTATGGAGGAGCTACTACTAGCAGTTACTAATATTGCTGAAAAAAGATGATGCCTAAGGAGATATTTCAGAACTATTAGTTTGTAAGTTTTTGCAGAGGAGTGGAAAGCCTGAAAAACTGGACAAGAGTTGGTCACAAAACCAAATCGTCACATGGATACTAAAAATACCAGATGGAGAAGGCCTACTGGTTTGATACTGTCAAGTTAGACCACATATAAAAAGACAAGAAGAATAAAATCTCCATCTAGAGGTGTTAGAAGTATTGATTAATAAGCACTTTCCTTTTGCACTTCAAATGCCAACTTCATTAGCCACATTTGGAAAAGTAACTGAGAATTATGTGGCATTTTTTCCTGTCTGTCATCGATTTGGTTTTTTCAACAATGGATTTTCGCTGAGGCTTTTCATTCACCTGGCTTTACTGTGTCATTTTTGGAATATCTAAAAGACTGTAGAAGTCTTCTTGCAAATGGTTAACAGCTAAGGACCATGCCCACATAATCACCAACATCTCTTGATCCTTCAGTGATGGGACTTTATAAATAGCTTCAATGAGTAGGTTAAACCAACAGAGTAGGTACTGTTTCTCACTGCAAACAACTTAGAATTAACTTTGTTTTACTGAACTGGTTCAGTGTTCTTAAAACTTTGCTCCTCATGACGCATTCTCTTTCTCCAGTGTCCCTGTTCCATCAGCTGCTCACAAAGCTGAGTGGCAGGATCTGTAGCAAACCGTGTCTGTCAGTACTACTTTAGCAAGTCCCTGTTTGGGACACAGTCAAATGTTAGTGCATTTAGTCCTTCTGGCAGACTGGCATTGGCATTCTGGTGCTCCCCTTATTGTGAACTCCTCAAATGAGCCTAATAATTTATTTGTACATAGAATTGTTTGGGGTGAAAGGGACGTCTAAAGGCCATCTAGTCCAACCTCTCTGTCCCTAAGCAGGGACATCTTCAACTGGATCAGATTGCTCAAAGCTCCTTTCAGCCTGACCTTGAACATTTCCAGGGATTGGGCAGCCACCACCTCTCCACACAGCCTGTGCTAGTCTTTTACTATCATAAACTACTTTGTCCTTGAACCTAGTCTGTATCTACCCTTTTTCAATTTAAAACCATTACTTCTTGTTCTATCACATCAGACCCTGCTAAATCTAGCAGGATTTGTTTCCCAGCTGCCCAACATGTTTCAAAAACCCTTTCAGAAACTCACTTGTGCTGAGGTAGTGTGGGGGCCTTTCTGGATGACTACTTTTTCATTTTAATTTCCTATGTAAGTTTACCTTCTTTTTCTTTTTTTCTTTTTTTTTTCTTTTTAGCAAAGAAGCCTTCAGCAGGATTATTTGCATTCTTTTTCCCTTAATTCTAATGGCAACTAAGAACAGTATGTAGGTTTCAAGTTTAAGCTTTTCCTATGACTAAACTGAACAAAAAAAGCCAGATAGGGATGAACTCAGTTCAAGGAAAGACTGTCAGGAGGTTTTTCTCCACAGCTAAGAGGCAAGTCGGCAGGGCTGTTTTTACGGACAGCTTTTGAGGAAAATACTGCCACAAGCAATGAACTTAAACATCTGCATGTTCTGATCTTTCTTCTTCTTTTGTCCTTCATCTGCCAGCTCAGGCATTTTTTCTGTATCCATGTGTTTGATCATGATGCCCTTAGCTTTTACCTGGAATTCTACCAAGTTTTCTATCTATCCTAGTACTAGACTGCCCTTGGGTTGCTTAACATGAGACAGGTACATTCAACCGAAAATGGACAAGGTGCATTTTGTATCATCCTGTTATTCTCAGGACAAATGGCCACAGCAGCTAAAGCCAGGAGATTGTAACAAATGATTGTACTTATAGGCACTTACCAGCCTGAGCATATCACAGATGAAGTTTCATGAGAATTTAAAAATCACTTTGCAGGGAATTATCAGATTACTACAGTTATTCTTTTTATGTCTCTATAAGGAAGGGATTGTTATTTTGCAGGTGGAGTACAGAAATGCATTTAGGTTAGCTGATGTGACTGATGTCTCACAGAAAGGCTGTAGCAGAGGAAGAAATAAAACTGAGATCATGTAATTTCATTAACAAAGTTTTTTCCAGCAAAATATAACTTTCTAGATTTTTGGTCTGTGGTGCTCTATTGAAGTTTTAACCAGAGAAGAAAGATAAATCCTGTATATATGTGTGTATTTATTTATACCAATAAAATATGGAAGTAGTAAGCTCAAGGAGATTTATAGTGTCAAATTAAAATATATATTATTAATAACTTGGCTAAGGATGGCTAAGCAGTCATGATAACTATTTCCACACATTTGAAACCTTTAAAGGAGAAAGCACAATGAGTTATGTTGAAAGTATTTTGAGGAGCAGCAGAAATTCATCAAGATGAGATTTCCCATGGCGCCTATTCTCAGTCAAGGAAAGAATATACATTTCTTGCAGAAAAAGTGGGGGTAGGATGCATGAAATTTTCTTTTCTTAGTGAAAAATGCTTAGCAGAAGGTTTTTTTCTCTTATTTCTAAATGCCAGGCACAGTGTCAGTAGAAAACATCTGTGAGTAGGGAGTATTAGAAAGACCAATGTGTAAGTTGTGAGACACTGGATCAGAGTTACTATTAAAGACAAATCTTTAATGTGCTCCCATCATGTGAAATGACTTTTGTGGATTTACTTTTCTGGCTTCTGTTCTAAGGCTGGTTTTGTCTGCTTGAATCTTCTTGACAGCCTGTCAAACTTTATTCGTATCTGAGCAATGGAAATATAAAGGCATCAGTACACCCCTGTCTGCTTTGCCACTGTTGCCCAGATCTTACCAGAAAGACTTAATTTAATTTTCTTGGGGATAATGACTTCACAAAGCAACAGTGTAAAATTGTCTGATACGACATCTGGCGTTCTAGATATCAATTTGACAATTATTTGGTTTTTCAGGCAAGCTTTTATAGACAAATTAAAAAAAAAAGAAGAAAGTTAATTAAAGAAGAGGAAAAAAGGAGACTGCTTTTCCTTGTAAAACAAGAATCCATACAGCCTCATGTAACAGTAGTGAAGGAAACAAAATCAAACAAACAAACAAAACAAAAAACAAAACAAAAAACAAAGGCAATATGTGGAACCTGTTAATAATTTAATGGAAATATCAGGCTCATGCTACAAGAAATCCAATTTTGTTCAACTGCAGAAAACACTCTGAACTAGCATTCCAGGACTGATGGAATAAATCTCTTCTATTAACATGAGAGATAATTTTATGTAAATGTATTGGGAGACCTTCTAGCAGAGCTGAGCATCTTAGCAGTACCACTTAACTTCTTTGTAGGGTAATTGCATTTAGACCAAGGTCTTCTGAAGGAAATGGCTGACTAAATTAGCATTAACCAGGTTCCTGCGGGGCTTGGGGTGTTGTGGATACTCGATCTTGCCTCCAGAAAGGACATGTTGACACTAGAGAAGCCAGCTGCTTCCAACAGTCTATGTGAACTATTTTATCCAAGTGGGGCAAATTTTGACACCCAGGGACGGAGAAGATTTGAGACTAATCAGGGAGAGTCTGAGCTTGCATTTTCCTCCAGTTTCCATCCCTCCCACTTTTAAATGAGTTCAAATTCATGCATATTGCTCCAGCGTCTTTTTATCACTGGGGTTTGGTAATGATGTCCCCTTTGTGGGAACACCTTTCCATATAGTATGGAAATAAAACCGTTGTTATAGTCCTCAGGAGGGTGGTGGGTGTGGCTGGACTTGCTGACAAGGTGCTTCTCTGAGAAGAGACAGTGTCTGGGTTGTGAACACAAAGGTCTGCTAGCGGAGCTGGAGCTAGAATGGGGACCACGTCTCTTCTCAGAGGTGGGAGGTCAAATGCATTTGTTACAGCTGCCACACTGAGAGGATACTCTGCTTGTCCATGCTGTGCTGGTCCTCACTGTAGAAATAGTTGTCAGTGATATGTATATAACAGACCAGATGCTTGCTGATATAAAGCATATCCCCCCATTAACTGAGCCGAGAGTCTAGGCCAATGTGCTTGCACTATAAGAAGTTTGCAACCGCTTGGACGTGTTTTGTGTAGGGCAGAAGGAGAGACACCTGCAACATGTATTTTTTGCTTTACTTGCTTTTAAGTCTTGGAAGGAAAAAACAACAGGTGGAAATGTTCTTCATGGATTCACAGAAATGTGTGATCTTGTCTATCAATTTTTTTTTTAAATGTATAGTCTCAGTGTTGACTTGAATATGTAATTCAGAATACCAAGTCCCTCGTGCTCAGGTCTGAGCATTCAAGTCTGCAGTGATTCCTTGTCTTTCATGAAATGTGAAGCTATTTGATGAGAAGCTGAAGGAAGGCTGTTTCAAACAGCCTCTGATCTCACTCTGGGATGGAAAAGGAGATGAGGCAGGGTGGAGAGAATCATGGAAAAACCTGTGAAGAGAAGGTCTATCTTCTGCTTTTGGCTTAGAGATGTGCTCAGGCACATTCATTTTGGGCAGAAACTGCACTACTATTGGTGACCTGTCAACTTCATTTGGGTTATTCCAAGCATTGGCATTTTTCTAAGGATATTCAATGGCATCATGATCATTCATACCTGCATGTTAAAGAGCGGTGTGCATAATACTGTACTGGAATATTATTTTCCATTTCTTGTGTATGGGAAGCTGAGTTACAGCCTTCAATAGGAGAAGCAGTAGCAGTATTCTCCCTATTACCCGCATCTCTGTAAATCTTCAAGGCCAGGTTGGATGAGGCTCTGAGCAGCCCAAACTAGTGAAAGGTGTCTCTGCCCACAGCAGGGGGGATTGGAACTAGGTGGTGTATAAGGTCTCTTTCAACCCAAACCATCCTAGGATTCTATGATTATTAGCTCCAAAGTTGATCCAAGTCCTTTCCTACATGACTCCTAACAAGTCAGTGGTGGTATATCAGAGAAAACTCAGTGACAGAAAAATAATTTCCAATATCTCATTTACCTGTGGCCTATTCCAAAATTATATGTGAATACAGTCACATCTTAGATTGCAGACACATTTCAGTAACACTTTGATAATTTTCGTTAGTACTAGAACTCTCCATTTAGATCAGTGGGAATTTTGTTTAAGACTTCCTGACAGATGGTGTGTTTTCTGTAGTGTGGAACATACAAATTGTGCAGTATTTATTGAATAGAAATTATGCTTTATCTCCTTGCATTATACAAGCTCAGATTTTTAGGTGCACTGTAAGAAAATAACTGGATCATTTCCTTATGGTCTATGTTTATGAAATCATCTTTACAAAACATTGCAGGTGTCATACTTTGCCTCAGTGAACCAGTAAAGCAACACTGCTCCATTGAAGTGCAGCTGGAATGATTTACTCTAGCTGAGATTTGGTCCTGTACCTGGAGAAACACTGGCTTTCAATCTCTCTTCTCCAGCAGGACAGCAGTTATGGAAATCATTCACTGGGTCACGTTAGCACATTGACACCACAATTTGCTGTTGCTGCTCAGAAAAATAGTTACCTTCAGCCAAAAATTGGGTTCAGATGCTTTCACAGACATGCGATGCTTTGTCTTTGTGGGAAGCTCCTGAAGTAGCAATGTAGTAATGACTTAGAGGTCTGGAAACATACTTCAGAATAAGAACCTAGAAAATTTGTCTGTGGCGTTACTGCAGGTTTTCTGACTGACCTTGGACAACTGAAAACCGTTCCGTGCTTTATTTCCTCTCTCTCTGTAAAATACCAATCTTGCTGTATTAATCAGTGTTTGTAAAGATCCTTGAAATCCTTAGATAAAAGAGCATATTACAGAGCACAGATAAATTGGAATAGATGTAGCCTATAAAATAGTGCAATCTACCAAACCGGGGAAGAAAAAGAGGGGAAGAAAAAGCCCGTCCTGTCAGTGTGCTCAGCTCCCCAAGCAATTTGTAAGGAAGGTATCTGAACCTGGCAAATTATCTGTTGTGGTTTTCCCAGGTGGAGAAGAAATGAGCTGCCAAGCCTTGATCAGGGGCTTCAGTGGTTCTTGTGCCTTAAATATGTCCATGCACTGCTTGGTAGGTTTCTGTTCTCTTTGATTTTAAAATGCACTTTGCATTAGAGCAATATTGTTAAGACACTATTGGATATTAGGAAAATGTTCTTCACCCAGAGGGTGGTTGGGCACTGGAGCAGGCTCCCCCAGGAAATGGTCATGGCACCGAGCCTGCCAGAGTTCAACAGAGAGTGGGCAACACCCTCAGGGATGTGGTGTGTTCCGTGGGCTGTCCTGTGCAGGGACAGGAGTTGGACTCAATGACCTTTGTTGGTCCCATCCAACTCTGGATATTCTATGATTCTATGAAATTCCAGAGTGATATTATGAATCCTACAAAAGTTTATAACTAATGAAATATATGCTGCATTTGCTTTTATAGAGTAGGATAACTGAAAACCTTACTTAAGGCATCAAATGTTTTTACACAATTCCTGAGAAAGCCTTCAACAGCTGCATCCCACCATCAAAACACATGGCATGGCCTCCAGCTTTCAGGATATAAAGGCCTGGGTGCTCTAGTCCACAGGAATTCCCAGTCACAGAAATAAAGGAAAAACTTGCATTTGTCAAAAAGGCTTACTATTTCTTATAATTTTTCTCCTTTTTGTAGACACGCATGTGTGATTCGAGGCCAGGTGATGACAGCTGATGGGACCCCTCTGGTTGGAGTGAACATCAGCTTTGCCAACAATCCTCAGTTTGGATACACAGTCAGCAGACAAGATGGCAGGTAGGATGTCTGTCTAGGATTTATAATGTTCAAGCAGTATTGTTGCCATGGACACTGAAGAGAAATTCATTCCAAGAGCACATTTATTGTTGATGCATTTTGAAGATGTTGATGTATTATTGTTGTTTGTTATGGGGCTAAGTCTGGCTTGCCAACCAGTCACCAGTGCTGCTACTCAGGGTTCAATTCCAGTGCCAGTCCTGTTCATGTATTTATCAACA
This sequence comes from Pitta sordida, assembly GCA_013390025.1. Classification (NCBI taxonomy): domain Eukaryota; kingdom Metazoa; phylum Chordata; class Aves; order Passeriformes; family Pittidae; genus Pitta; species Pitta sordida. The sequence continues at coordinate 205,689 of WEKX01007513.1, forward strand.
GTCTGGATGCAGGAGTTGAATGCACCATTAGGATGATTGCTGATGGTACCAAACTGGGAGGTGCTGTTGACTCTCGAGGGACAAGATTTTTCAGAGGGACCTAGACAGATTGGAGCATTGGCCTACAATGAATGGAATTAAATTCAAAAAGCAAAAATGCTGAATTTTCTGCACTTGGAACAGAGTAAGACTAGATACAAGCATAAACTAGAAGAGGAGTGGCTGGAGAGCATCCCTGCAGACAGGCATCTGGGGCTGCTGGCCAGCAGGAGCTCAACATCATCCAGCATTGTGTTCTGGCAACCAAGAGGGCAAACTCCATCCTATGGTGCATCAAACACAGCGTAACCAGCCAGTCAAAGAGGTTATTGTCCCACTGTATTCAGTGTTGATGTGGTCTCATCTGAAGCAAGGTGTGCAGTTCTGGACCCCACAATTTAAGAAATATGTCCAGGTCCCTGAATGTGTCCAGAGGAGGGCAAGAAAGCTGTTGGCGGAGCTGGCAAAGCTGGAAGGAATATCCTGTAAGGAGAGGCTGAGGGCTCTGTTTATCTAGTGTGGAGAAAAAGAGGCTGAGCAGTGACCTCATTGCTTCCTGCAGCTTCCTGAGGAGGGCATGTGAAGAGGGAGATGATGAGCTCATCTCTATGATCCAGTGATAGGACAGATGAGAATGGTTCAAAACTGCACCAGGGGAAGTTTAGACTGGACACGAAGAAAGATTCCTATACTGAGAGGGGGCTCAGATGCTGGAGCAGGATTCCTGCTAAGGAAACTTCCCTGTCCAACCATCCCGGAGCGAGGCTGGCAGTCACACTTGGAGTAACTGAGATGGGACTGAAGCCCCTTCACAGCTACACAGTCCACACTCCAACAGTCAAACAAAGTTTCCTTACTAGCTCAACCAACGTTTTGCCTTAACAGAGTCTTAGATGTCTCAATCCTTAAAATAACTTAATCATCATACAGTAACTAAATAAAAAATAACATCTTGAGCTGATTTAATAATATGATTATTATATGATTTCATTCGATCATCTGTTAATTGGTCTCACAGTTGGACTTGATGATTCCTGTAGTTCCCAAACAACAAATAGTCTATTCTATTCTATTCTATTCTATTCTATTCTATTCTATTCTATTCTATTCTATTAATTCATTATTTATTTGTATTAACTTTGTGATATTATCTGGAATGTATAATCAAGAATCGGGCAATGGAGTGCCCATGCATACAAAAAAAAGATGTCTCCTGCTCCCAACAGCTCTATTCTTGCTAATTCATGTTGAAATCCTTAGGAAGAAGTCATTAAGATTATGGTTGTGTTAGAGGCAAAATCTGAGCAATCACACTCAACCGAAACAAAAGCATTGCATATTGAGAATGTCTTCTATGTTATCTTTTGTTTGGCAGTGCTAATTGTCTCCATTTCTGTTAAGAACAAAAATGTAACATAAGGGGTTCCAGCTGCACATGTTCCATGTATTGACTACTAACTACTAGTAGTTGGGAGAGGAGTTATAGAGTTTAGCACTTCTCCAATCCACAACTTTCGTTAAAAGTTTGCCTTGGCCTAAGAGGCTGATAGAGTTATAATGAACATGTGCTTAATGCTGTTCTGTTCACACTCAGAGGTGTTTGCAGCTACTGTAACAGTAATGGTGACTGGGAGGCTTTCTGAATGATATTCCAGCTCTTGGATGACATCACAATAAAATGTTGGTAATAAAGAGGCATTCCAGAAAAAACAGGGGTCTTCTTTGGAAAAGGATGCCTCTGGAGCTGGTATCTTCTTATTGCCCTTAGCTTAGGCATTAATGCAAAAAGGAGGAAATTTGAACATTTATGTTATGAGTATCTCTGTCAACCTTACTGAACCTACTTGGCATGAAAGTGCAATCCAAAAAACATTTTCATGATCAACTGCTGTGTATGGACCAGCATAAAATCTGTGTCCAATAGAACAGATGCCTGAAAAATTCCTGGACAATAATGCCTGTCATAGCCTTTTTGTCCTATCTGTTTCCTTGTACATATACAATACTCAGCTACCATGTGTAATCTTTCATTTAGATTACAAGTACTTTGCAGAAGGGACCATCTCTTTTTTTTACAGTTGGGCTGTTACGTTCTGTTTATCTTAAACTGCACCTCTAGCCAGCAAACATTCCAGTAAGCTAATTGGGGACAGAGCATGGAGATGAGTGCTGCTATTCCAGGCTCCAGACCTTTCTAATATTCAAGTAACTATTTCTTTTTTGTTCTTGGGTGGTAAGAGGCAAATCAGCTCACTGCTATAAGCCTACTTCTACTGCCAGTTCAAGCTAGGGATGGTACTTCCATGCCATGTCTAACTCAAGGTCCAGCTGAGCAGGGCAGAAAGCAATGCAGCTGGAGCATCAGTATGCTCCACCAGGCTTCAGTGGACTCCTGGTTCCTTGGGGCTGGCTGCCTGCCTCCAGAAGTTAAAATATTTTCAAGAAGCTCGGGGGTGCACTTTGCTGACTCAGCCCTCAACAGATACTCAGCTCCAAGTGATAAAAATGACAGAGATCGGCTGTCTCAGAGCAGGGAATCTGTGACCAAGTGGGATTCATCCTAAAGCTGTGATTTTTGTCAGCAGCTGGTGGGGGTCACCCAGACTATGTGGTGTCAGCTTTTCTGCTTTCACTTTCTTCATCTCAAGTCAGTCTGCTTCTATAGCAACTTCATGCCCATCTGGTGCACAACAAATATCTAACAAATTGTCCAGTTGCAGTACTGAGTCTCCAGAATAATAAAAATACCTTCCAACTTGGCTGAGTATTGCAGGTATTTTCTCAAATGAACAGGCACAGCAGTGCATGTGTGTACTCTGAAGGTAAAAAATGGACATATTAATTATAATTATTATTAATTATGTCCATACATGGACATAAAGTCCATAAATAAACAAGTTGAAGAACACTAAAATCAAAGAATCATGGAATGATTCAGGTTAGAAGGACCTTAAAGATCATCTTGTTCCAACCCCTCATCCATAAGCAGGGACACTTTCCACTACACAAGGTTGCTCAAAGCCCTATTAAATTTATCCTTGAGTCCAGTGACTTCCTCAGTGGTCTGTAAATTACCTTGAACTATTTAAGACCATTCAGACTCAAATTCGTCAAGGCAGAAAATGTGGTCAGACATCCCTTATTTGTAATCCTGACCTCACTGCTGATTTAGTAGGTGCCATTAGATGCATATCTTGCCCTTCCTAGGCCAGCAAACCAAAATGAAAGGGAGTTAGCATTTATTTGCCTTCCATACTTAGTGTTACAGTATTTGTTAGATGTTGTTGGTAAAGCAGTTTAAAAATCACATAAAGAATTATTGCTCTTCCAGTCTCTATTACCTATTTGTAATACTTTGGGTAATTTTTATTTTGATAGAACATGACTTCTAATCAGCTTTTTAACAGTGCGGTTCTCATGTGATTGAGTCACTTTGTTCTATGAAGTTGTTGCTCTTAGGCAAGAAAGCAGGTTTTGACCTGCAGCAGCAGTCTGCTTGCATTCCTAGTCCGGAACAGTGCACAGTCATACAGAGTCGTCTGGACCATCTTCAGTATCATTCTGGTTTGAAGGATGAATGGGAGCACACATGCAAGCAGTTACCTTGTCCCAGGGGTCATGAGATAACAGCATAAAAATCAATGGCTTTATTATTTGGCACATTCACCATAGGAAGATCTATTCTTGAAAATGTGCACTAAGGCTGCCTTAAATAGATTTAGTAAATCAGTTTACTGATAGGAGGGCAATAACTGGGGTTTTGAAGTAAGGGAATTTAAAGATACTATTGCATCAGTTTAGCTAAATTGGTTCCTAAGCTGATTTTGTTGCTCCAGGTTTGGGGTTTTTGGTTGGGTTTTTTGGCATGGCCAAGTTTCAAAATGAGTAAGTCAAATTTCAGTTTAAGGATTACAGTGAAGTGAGTTTTTCACCACTCTAAGTGGGTTCACTGTATTACAGATCTCTCCTATTACATTTTATTTAAGTCACATTACTTAGTCTGAGGCAAACTTTTATTACTGCAAGGCTTGAATGTGTTTTTAGCCTAATTGTTTGTGCAGAGACTTTGTTCATACAATGAGGCATGAATATAAAACAACAACTCTCAAACTACCCTGTTGTATGCATTTCTCTGTAAGGCAAAGTTAAAAGATCAAAGTGTCAGTACTGAATTATAAACTGCATGACGTGACCCTGAGATTAGCGCCAGAGTTGTGGGCATAATCCCTATATGGGCATTCACTTGCGAGTTGGAGGCGATGATCCTTGTGGGTCCCTTCCAACTCAGAATATTCTGTGATTCTATGATTAAACTGGTAATTTATAGAGACTCTAAGTCCTCAGTGTCTCTGGATTGTAAGGAATAGTGTTAGTGAAGCAACAAGAAAGTCTCCAGACTTTTTCCATATCACATTCAGCAGTTTTGACGTAGCTTTCTCAGAAATACCAAATACATGAACTTTCAGAACAAAGAGATGAGAAAGGGTTACACTCTTCTGTGGGGGTTTTATTTTTTGAGCCTGCTTTGTGGATAAATAGATAATTTCATCCCTTGGCTCATCTCTCCAGAGTTTTAAAGAAAAACAACAATACAACTGTACAACAAGTATGAATTTTTCAGAATGATAAAAAATAGATCAGAGATCAGCAGCAAAACCAGAAATAAAATTATCTTATTCCTTCAATCCCAAGATGGTTTTCTTCTTGTTTAATTTAATTTCACTAAGGGACACTGCAAGGAAGGTGGTTTTTCTGTTTGGTTTTGGATTTACCTTTTGTTCAGTTCATCAAAGTAACTTGAAAGCTGCACTCTGGTACTCTGGGAAGACCAGCTCAGGAGCAACACCACCTGCAAAAAAATACTGCATGGCTCTGTTTTCACAGCTGCTGGAACCTAACGTGGAAGTAGTGCTTTCCCTTCTTTTAGGAATGCAGGAAAGGTCAGGACATTTCCTCCCAGGAGGTTCCCATCCCTGACTTAGGCTCAGTGAAGCCAGAGGAGTGAAACAGAGGTGTTTGCAAATAAAGCCTCTTCCAACTTGCCTAAAAACTTATTGAGCATCATTTGTAATGTTTATTTCTTTCTTCCTGTTCCCCGTTCAGTGTCCAGATCCATGCAGAGCAAGCATCCTCCTCTCAGCTGAAGAACCTGCCAAATCCTAATTGACTGTTAAAAACATTCACATGAGAGTACACATGCTGCTTAGCTTTGCTGGCGGGGACCAGAAAGTTACTTGTCACGCTGCTGTAAGCCAAGCTCCATAGGTCTGGGAAGCTGATGCCCCAACTTGAGTGGTAGAATAGATATGGCTATAGCTTTTGAAAATGCTTTCCACTTGCTCTCATGGACTCAGTTTGACATTCTTTCATGAATACCCTTGCTTGCATAATTATATTTGCTAAATGACACCTCAGACTATGAGCCATAAAACCAAAAAGGTTCTTCCAAACAATTTCTTGCCAAAGATTTTTTTTTTAAATAGTTCATACCCATTGTTGCTCCTCTGGTATTTTTGCAGCTGACCAGAAAGCCTTGCAATTAGTTTTAAAATTTAATTTTAAAGACATTTTTCCTCTTCGTTTGTACCCTGTATTTACAAGGTGCATCGAGTCTGGCCTTGATCAATCAGAATGTTTCAGATCCCCATTCTCCTGCAGAGAAGCACTTTAGCTCAGAGCACATGAGCAGCTCTGCTGAAGCCAGTGATTTGTTCTCATGTGTAAACTCTGAGTGAGGTTGTCATACAGCAGCACCAAGAATCAAAAGTGAGAAGGAGAGATGAGATGAGAAAATTTTGTCTGAAGCACGCATTTGGCATTGCAAATGAAGAGATGCTGAGAAGGAACAAAACAAACAAAGGAACAAAACCAAGAGGTCTTCATGTTGGAATCCTTTCCTTTCTCACTTAACACCTCTCTTTTGGGTCTATAAATAGTATACATCGTATGGTACTTGATAAAAGCCCCATCTCTGACAAGACAGGTAGTTTAAATATAACACTAAGAAAAACCCCAGAACCTTATCCCACCATCTTTACATCCAGAAGATGCATATTTTTCTTACCAAGGTAACATCTTTTCACACAGCTCTGGAGGGCTGTCTGTTAGCCCAATATAGTGTTATCTATCCAACATTAACACAGGTAGAAAAGCCACTTGGCTAGCGGTAGCTTAGGGTGAAGTCGCAGATCACAGGCAGTGATTCATCTGCCCTGCTCGAAGTGATTAAGAGTCAAAAAACATGATGCACTGAGTACTGTGGTACAGACACAGCTTGCATGACATGTATTTCTAGTATACTAGGCTCAGTCCATGACTGGACTCTGCACGTTCCCTGGGTTGTATTAGGCATTAGTCAGGTTAGCAGTGATGCCAGGACAGTTTATAGGCACATGTGTCAGAGAAACCACTTTCCAAATGGTTTATTTTATCATGTGATTTCATCCAATCTGTGACTCTGTTAGGAGAATAAAGAATTAAAAAAAAAAAAGAAAATTAGTACGTATACTCAAATAGCACTAGAAAAGCACCACCAACAATAAATACTTGTTTCAAAAAAGGAATTGGTATGTTTTTAATATACAGGAGGGCAACATGCAAAGAAACTGAGCGTGTACTCCTGCCTCTGCCACTTGCTGTTACCCATCCAAGGCCTCTTTTGGGTGTAGGTTTTAAGTTCATAAAATGTGACTGATGATATTTCTTGCAGTATTTTTCGGGGGCTTCTTGCTAGGGTGTTGTTACAAACAGAAGTGGTGATGCTTGCACTAACTTTGAATTCCATCTTTTAAAACAGCTTTGATCTTGTTACCATTGGTGGAATCTCCATCATCCTGCACTTTGAACGGGCTCCCTTCATCACCCAGGAGCACACGCTGTGGTTGCCGTGGGATCGTTTCTTTGTGATGGAAACCATAGTCATGAGACATGAAGAGAATGAGATCCCAAGCTGTGATCTCAGTAACTTCGCCCGGCCCAACCCTGTGGTCTCCCCATCTCCGCTGACAGCTTTTGCAACTTCCTGTTCAGAGAAAGGTCCTATTGTTCCTGAAATCCAGGTATGACCTCCTCAGGTGAGGAGACAATGACACGTGGAATTACAGAATCATAGAATGGTTTGGGTTGGAAGGGACCTTAAAGATCCCTTTTCCAACCATCCTGTCATAGGCAAGGACATGTTTCACTAGACTAGGGTGCTCAAAGCCCCATCCAACATACGCTTGAACACCTCCAGGAATTAGGGCATCCACAATTTCTCTGGGCAATGTGTGCCAGTGCCTCACCACCCCCATCTTTCTGTGCTTCTTTTGATAGCTTTGTGCAACACCAATGCAAGTATTTAAGAAAGTGTAAGTCAGATAAAGCATGATAATCTGCTGTGGCTTTGAAGTATTTTGCTAATTGGAAAGTTGGGTTTTAAACTGAATACAGCAATCCCTCGCTACTTCACGGATTTCACTTATCACAGCATACTTCCAGACCCCAACCCCTGTGAAATCTGAGAGATTACTGTAGTCCAAAGAACCAAATTACTGATCTTGCTTTAAAACACTTACTCTGTTGAACTATCTGGATGTAGCAGCATTCAATCTTTACTTTCTTGGACATGTTTTCCTCTGCATTTTAGATGCCAGCATTCAGTATGTCCTGTGTATTCCTTTTAGTGACAAATAATGATCTGCCAAGGTGGAAACAATAACAAGTATAAGGACAAATTGTGTGTTTCCAGGGTGACTGCATTGGGGTAGTGGTATCATTAATGATAAGGGAAGTAGCTTTATATCTGCTAATTTTTAAATTAGGTTCTGCACCCAGCAACAAATAAAACTAGTGGTCTCTTTACCTTTCCCTCCAGACCAAATCTTATGATCTTTTCTCACACTAATTTCCAATTACAGTCATCCCATTTGTCCCAGCATAATTACTAATTCAGTCCCAGATCTTGTAAAGTCCTTCATAGTGTGAATTCTTGGTTCAGTTTTCATATCTCTTTTTTTCTAAAGCAACAAACACCATGAAAGATAGTGTTCGGTGCTGCCTTGGAAAGAAACAAATACCTGATACAGTGCCACTAGGATTATAACCTCATTCATTGTTTGGTAGGATACTTGTTAGATTGTGTTAATTATATGTATTGAACAAGAAAGTTCTAAAGCTCCTCTTCAATAAAAGCATATGTGTCTCTCAAGTGTGAGAGGAGCCAGTGTTGTACTTCATAAGCAATGGTTTGATACACTTTCTTGACTATGAATCATAGAATCAGAATCATTTGGGGTTGGAAGGCACCTTTAAAAGGTCATCTAGTCCAACCCCCCTGCCATGGCCACAAACATCTTCTACTATACAAACTGACTCAGAACCCCATTCAACCTGATTTTGAATGCTTCCAGGGATGGGGCATCTACCAACTCCCTGGGCAACCTGTGCCAGTGTTTTACCACCCTCATCATAAATGTTGAGTGCCATTTGAAATGTCTTGCTGATATCCTGCTTGGCCTTGCAACTACCAATCCAAAATGATCCCCCTATCTGTGTCCTGCATTATATCTGCCAAATCTTTGTGAGTGTGAAATCACTTGAACATCCCAAATCGCACTGGACACCTGTAGTTACAGAATCTAATACCCAAGAAGGATTAATTTTTATATTATGACACCTAAATAAGGAGTTTGCATGCAGTCATCTGGATGTGCACTAGATGTCTGAGCTCCCATTAAAGCTGACAGAAATTTAATCAGTACCATCAGTGGAGCAACAGATCAGTTAAGCTGACCATATTGAAACTTTCTGGTTCTGATTGATGATATCAGTTAGATTCCACTGACTAAAGTTGATGTTTACATGCTTACCTCACATGACCATATTTATAACTTGACATATAGATTTAGATGCCTTAAACTGCATCTGAATCCCACTCAAGTTTATGTGGCAACATCAACCTGCTAAAGAGTTTATCTCAGCTATTTGCTGTGGAGAGACCTAAAGGAGTAGTTTAGAGGAGACACCTAACTTCAGTTGCTTAAGCTGAGATAAAATGAATCCCATACATAAGGAACAGTACTCTTCCCATATGCTGAATGATTGAGCTAAAACCTGTAAACCAGTATTCCACCTCAAATATGAATAGCTGAAGGTTAACAGAGTTTGTGGTGCAGGAGTTTACAAGAGAATCTGATTTGTGACAGATACCTGACTGTACTTCAGCTTATAAATGGACTACTTTTCATTTCTATACTGCATGTACATACAATAAAAAATAACCTAGCTGTCAGTTCCTGCAGCTGCATTTTATAGTACACAGTTCTCAGTAGGGAAATGTTAAATATAAAAGGTGTGAGCATATAGCTGAGAGGAGGTGACAAGCAGATAGCAAGGCTGGGAAAGAGATTTTGACAAGTGGATAGATAAGAACCTCATGAGTTCCAACAAATAAATGCAGTGCTCTCTACCTGGTTGCATTCAAAAGACCAAATAATGCATTTTTAGTATTTCATTCAGATACCTATAGACAGATTTGGCGACATTTAGGATGCCCTTAAGTGTCCCTTCAGGCCTCCGCCTCCAGCTGTAACTTCAGAAAGGTGGAGCTCTCAAGAAGGTCCTTGTCAGAGTTGTCATGCCCTTGTAGAGGTTTTGGGTACCATAGAACATCTTAAAAGCACTAGATGTCTACATTAAGGCCCCTGAATCAGACCCTAAATGCTTTCCTTTCTCAAAATTTCCTCTGAGCTTCTTATTAAAAAGAAAAAGGCATTGACTGTTCCTTGCCTGCCTGCTGGCAGAGTGAAGAGTAGCTGTAAGAGAGGTGTGTAACCCAGCACAAAGAAACAAGATTTCCTGCATTGTCTCATGCAAAGAGTAGAAGAATTTCTAGTAACACAATACAGTGATCCCCTGAGTTTTGCAGGTGTTTGGCTCCACATTCATTCCATGAAGCCCACAAATTGCGAAGCTATCAAACTCATGGATATGCAATTAAGCCCTGCACATCGCTCTGTAGGACATTCCCAGGACTGCCCTACGCCCTCTTCCAGCTCAGGAAAGCGAAGGGAATGCCTTTTGCCCCTTCCCGGCTACAGTATCCTGGTTTTTGCCCTGGCACTGTTTTTTCCAAGCACAGAAACCCCGCAGGAGCTGGCACTGCTCCCTCAGCCATGTCTATGCTGTGGCTTATCAGGATTGCTGGTTCTTGGTGTGTGTGCGTGTGTGTCTTTAAACTCAACTCAGATGTGTCCAAACATGGCTGAGGCACCGTGCCGCTCTGACAAACCTGGTGTGGCTCAACAAGGCAGTCCAAGAAACCTGACTGGTGCTGTCTCGCTAGCATGGCCCAGTGGGAGCAGGGCTGGGGCCGAGTTGCTCAAAGCTGGGTTAGGTAGGGTTACCGAGCCGGGGCTGGTTCTGGCGCTGCGAGCCAACACAGCACTGGCTTGATAGCATTACAAAGCATGGCAAAGGGACCAGGCTGTTCTGTAGCCAGCCCTGGTGCTTGGAGCGCAGCAGAGCACTCTGTCAAGCTCTGCAGCACTGAAGGGTGTTCCCAGGATGGCAGTGTGAGCCCAAGCATTGAAGGGAGTCCTAGCCCCATGGGGGTTGCCGACGGTCCCCCACTTGCCCTGATACAGGGCAAATGGACCAGCACTGCTGCCCATGCCCGGGGAGTGCTGGGGAGTGGTGGTGGCCCTTCCCTGGCTGGCTCACAGCTTATCTGCATACCCATGAGCTTATTTACACACAGCTTGGCCGGGCGTGTGTCGATCCATGTTTGGTTGTTCAGTTCTTTGGTTAGCTGCTTTGTTTGCAGGGGAGTTGTTTCATTTGGGTTTTTTTTTCCAGGAATGCAACAAAACTACCTGGCCCTGCTCCCTCTCCCTGCCGAGCAGTGTAGGCTCTGCTGGGAACTCCCATATCTGCAGTGCTTTCCACACACAGGAGCACACATGTGTGCCACCGCCCCTCCCAGCTTGCCACCATGTGCTGCCCACACCTGAGGTGCCAGTGGTTCCCCCTGCCCTTATATGGGGCAAATGGACCAGCAGTGCCCCCTGCACCTGGGGAGTCACGGCTCCAGGGGAGTGCCAGCAGTGTCCTCTGTCCTTTTATGGGGCAAGTGGACTGAGAGCACTGACTGTGGCCATGCAGCTCCTGGCCCCAGTGTAGTGGCAGCGGTCTCCCTGTCCCTTATACAGGGCAAATGGACAGTGCTCTGGGCCTGAGGGGGCCAGGGTGACAGACATGGCTTGTTTACATATTGATGAGCTCATTTACATATCCGCGAGCGCTTTCTTCACAGCATTATCTGCGCATGCGCAGACCCTGATTTTCACTTGAAAAATGAACCGTGAAGGATTGAACCACGACAGGCTGAACTGTGAATAACCAGGGGTTTACTGTAGTTCAACACCACAGAGCAAAGAGAACATGGCTGTGAAAATTGCTACATGTGTAAATCTCTACTAAACTTGAAGCAGCTGCTCTTCTCCCTGCCCAGCCTGGTGACTGGACCCCTTTAAAAGAGCAGATTATATTGTTTAGGCTGGAATAAACTCTTGAGAGTCTTTCACAAGGCCTGCAGACACAGCGTATGAATGTATGTTGGCCAAGCAGCAATTATGAAATAGAAATAAAGGCACAATTTAGCTCTTGTTACTTTTAATGTGTTCAGAGTATTTTAAAGCTTGTTTTCCTGCTCTTCTCCCACTGCTGTCCTACTTGATTATACTCTCCTCTATCTGTGCTCTGTTTGTTGCTAGTTTATCACTACTTACAAACTACAAATGTGTTTTGGATCACCTGGATTACTCTTTGAACTCACTCTTCTAGCAGACACCTTTAAACAGAGCCCCTTGTGCTCCTCAGTGGCTTGGCGGCATTGGTCTGACCCTTTCTTTGGAATGGTAGACAGCAGAGATAGATCATGACAGAGAAAAATAATTATTTCTGACAGGGATCTGAACCAGACTTCCCAAATAGTACCTTTGTGACAATTATTTCTGCCTGTTTTTCTCCCTGTGGGATTACATATGAAGACAGATTTGATACAAAGGACCACCTTTACAGTGGTTTGGCTCAGCTTGTCTCTGGCTGAGCCTGGTTCCAGTCCAGCTTGTTGCCAATCTCATAAAATATATTTTTTAAATCCTGGATTTTCCCAGTTCTGTCATGTTTCAGCCTCTTGAGCACTGAGAGATGTAAATTAAAAAGGCTGCATTAGAGAACGTAAATATTTATAAGCATAGTGGAATGGGGGTTTAACTGCAGGATGTGTCCATTTGTCAAGAGCTGCAACACTCAGAGCCTGTTAGTTATCACTTGAAAAAGTGTTGGGCCCTGGATAATAGCTGAGAAGAGGTGTTTTCGGGGGGTAGATATACATGATCTGTCATTATTGGTTATATGTACTAACCAGAAAACTTGTAGGAGATGAGCAACTTATCGTGCCAAGGAAGTTTGCTGCTTCCACATAGGAGGAGCTGGGTATAGAAGCAATGTAACTTGGGAGACACCAGGATCGTAGAATTGTAGAATCTCCTGAGGTGGAGAGGATCCACAAAGATGATTGAGTCCAGCTCCTGGTCCTGCACAGGACAACCCCAAGAATCACACCATGATGGATGTGGTCCTTTCCTAACGGGTAGATCTCTTGACCCACCTGTTTTAAGCCACCACACCCTTATATTCAGACAGCTGATTATTGCTAGCGAAGTAATGATTTTCCCAGATCATTTAGGGTCAAGCACACTGAAAAACTTCAGAAATGACACAGGAGGAAACAATGCAAGCTGTGACCTTCTAATACATCCTATTAGCAGACCAAGTTTCTAGCGCAGCTTCTACCTTCATCTTTCAATCTTCACCAAAGGTTTTTCACTTGCGCTGAAAATGTCCACATGGCATACTTACCTAAGAGTGGAATTTTCTTGAAAGCAACAATTTTTTTCTTCTAAGATTTTTTTTTTTTTGTCAGTATTTTGCATGGCAGAATCAGAATGGTGTTAGGGATGTACTTTGTATCATTTTCCAGAAAATTTCCAAGCATTTCTCCAGCTAAAAAAACAAAAAAGAAAGAAATTTTATGATCTGATAATAGTTTAGCAGATAAATCAGCTGAAAATCCAATCTTTACTGATACTTCTCTGTTCTCAAAGCAGAACAGGGACAGAAAAACCTTTCCCCAGCATTTCTCTGATCTTTTCTTAAATTTTGTACTGGAATAGAGACCTGTGAGATAACTGTCCCAGTCAGTCAGAAATACCCACAACCATGCCTGGAGGAGAAAGGTTGGAGGTAAATGGTAGATCAGGCAGAGAAGGGTCAGAGGTGAGGTAGGAAAGGAGCACTTTCAAAAAAGTGGAGATTAATAAGTCAGAGGATGGAGAGTGGAGGCAGGACTCATTAATGTCATGAGGAATTGCAGGTTATGATCAGGGCCAGGAAACACCCTTAGGGATAGAGGCCAAGTAGAGCTTGATATTTTACTGGGGAAAAGAAGCCAGGAGACAAAAACTAGCAGCCATGAAAGCCTACCATGATAAAAGACAGAAAATGGAAGCCAAACTGATGTGCTGGAATAATCTCAATTGCCAAGCTCCTTTCACCATGGGTCCTGGAACTCCTTTTAAGAGTGATACTTAGTCTACTACCTTGGTCTCCTGTTTCCGATGTAACAGAGATGGAAAAAGAGGGAGACATTCCTCGGCTTCCACAAATAATCCTGTAAGTTACATATATGATTTCATACTTTATGCCTACTAGGTGCCTTTTTTAGACATGTCTGCCAGAGGTTATATACAGGTGTTTTTGATAAATTACAGCTTCACTGCCTTTTCCTGTCTGCTTGCTGCTGATTTAACAGCTCATGGATTGCTTTTCCACAGGCTCTACAAGAGGAGATTAATGTTTCCGGTAGTAAAATAAAAGTGAGTTACCTGAGCAGTCGCACAGCTGGCTACAAATCAGTCCTGCGGATCAGCATGACCCACCCCACCATCCCCTTCAACCTCATGAAAGTCCACCTCATGGTGGCTGTCGAGGGACGCCTCTTCAGAAAGTGGTTTGCAGCAGCTCCAGATCTGTCCTATTATTTCATCTGGGATAAAACAGATGTGTACAGCCAGAAGGTGTATGGGCTCTCAGAAGCCTTCGGTAAGTGACCCTAGGGTTTGTGTCTCTTTTTAGAAGCAGCTCAGTGACAATACACAGACCTTATTGTAGATCAATGTGGTTCGACTGCAAACACATGAAAAGGTCCCTGTTGATTTGCTGCTGCTTCTTTGGGGAGGATTTGGCCCAGCTTTTCAAACAGCGCACGTTCCCCAACAGAGGAATCACAGAATCACTGAATGGTTTGGGTTCAAAGGGACCTTAAAGATCATCTGGTTCCAACCCCCGTGCCACCCATTAGATCAGGTTGCCCAGGGCCCCATCCAACCTGGCCTTCAACCCTTTCAAGGATAAAGTGTGAATATACTCTATCTGTTCTCTGGCTCATGGCCCACCACATACATCCTGAACTGCTACCATCAAATTCATACAGAAGGAATTAAATGGAACTAGAGGCATTTGGCTGCCTCTCACCTATAGCCAAAAACTGTCAGCACTGCTTTGAAAGGAATCCATAGAACCAAGCTCTGATTGGAATTCCTTGTGCCTGACCTTCTGGATTGCTCTAATCTTAGTTTTCCCTTTGTTACTCATTCAAGATTGCCATCCGAAACTGAGTGGTTAGTCAGCAGAGGTAAAGTGTTTCTGTAGTGATTGCTTTTCAGCTCATCAACACCTAATGGACGTTCAGTTACAGGTCTTCAACAGAAACTAGACTACACCTTTCAAGCTGCCAGGAAATGGTATCATTAAAATGGGAGAGATCCCAAATTAGCAAATACCACTCTTGCTGATGGAAGGATGGTTCACTGATACCTTACAGCTCAACTAAAGATTAGTCTCCTTAGGTGATCTGTAGGATGCCTGGTTTTCCAGAAGGAAGAATGAAGGCTTTCCTCCTGCTCAGATGCCTTAAGCAGGTTGGATGGTACAACCTACTGAGCTTTACCCAGCTTGGAGTCCACATTGAGAAATGTGTCCTAAAAGACTATGCTTATATGCTCTTTAAGAGGCTAGATCAGCAGTGAGTCCTGGAGTGTTCTGTGAAGCCCTGAGGTACTCAAGCAGGTCTGAGGACATCATCAGTCATGCTTTCAATGATTCCAATATCTAGAACAGTGGAAAATATCAAGCCTTCATTTCCTACCTCCCTTTGATACAATCTGATTCTGCAATAGTCTGTGTTTGACGGGGAATGCTGAGCTCTCTCAGTGCTTAGTAAGAGGCTGGGAAACCTGTAAGATCAGACCTTTATTTATATCTAGTAAAAAAAATTATCTATGTAATTGCTTTTCATTTGTGTCGAACTTTCAGTTCTGCTGTGCTTCAGCTGTAACGATTAGAAGAATCTGCTTTTCACAGACCAAGGAAACTGGTCCTACTTCTTTTAAGAAAATTGTAGAGGAGACATTATTCTGTCAGAAATATGATTTTCCTTCTAGTGACATAATTTTAGTCTTGAGCAACTCCAGCATGTTCAGTGGAGTTTCACCTGAAAGGTTCCCATTAGACATCACAGCAAATAAACTTCTGACATTAAGATTGACCACAAGTCAGCCTGGTCTGAGACTGCTGCCTCGGAGGGACTCACTGCCCAATGCATCATTTGTGCCACTCCCTACTTTCCAAAAAGATCGTGAGTTTTAGCAAGTTTCTGACATGCAGTCTTTGATCAAAAAGAGTATGTACAAATGGTAGTAAAATTCTCCTAATTGGGAGTCCAGCAGTTGTTTACTCAGTCAAATCATATAAGATCCTGATTTGGAAGGGACCCCCAGAGTCCCAATCCTAATATCTACTGTTTTAATATACAACTTTAAAACAGTGCCTTTTAAATTTTTTGATCTACAACTGCATTGACCTTTTCAAATGCAGAATGGATTTTTAAGAGAAAAAAAACATTAGGACTGTGCATTATGATGATGTTTTCAATTAAATAAGCAGTTGCCTGTAGAAATGCTCTTAGCCCTGCTCACTTGAGACTCTGTGTGTGCTGGCACTAAATTTCTGGGTTACTAATCGGGGGCGGGGCGTGTTTTGTTTCTCTCTTGTTCATAGTTTCAGTAGGTTATGAATATGAATCCTGTCCAGACTTGATCCTGTGGGAGAAGAGGACAGCTGTGCTTCAGGGTTATGAAATTGATGCTTCCAAACTTGGAGGATGGTCCCTGGACAAACACCATGCCCTCAACATACAAAGTGGTAGGTTGTCTGTACCACATAACAGGAATAATGCGGCATCGCAAGACCCAGTTGCTTCTTATCACTAAGAATCCAAGAAAAGGAAAGGAGGGAAACCTCCGGTGTGCAAGCGTAGTTGCAAAACAAGAGGCTTCATGGGTTCTGAGGGAGAACAAAAGGTTCCAGAGTCCCTGAGGACTGCAGTAGGGAGGCTAAAAAGCTGATCAGAACATATTCTGATCAAGTGAAGCACTGTATCCCTCTGGATAATAGTAGTGGTATGGGAGTAAATATCTAATCCAGCCCACATCACTGCCAAGAGTGCTGCACTCATAGAGAATAGAATCAGAGCTCTTCTAGAAATGAAACTTTTCTCTGGAGAACGTTCCAAGGTTTTCCTGTCCCTTGTCTCTCCATGAGCTATGTAATTTTTTTTCCTGGTGGACAGCAAGTTATAGGGCAAGGAGGCGCAGAAAGGACAAGTAAAAGTTCATGAGATGCTAAAAAAGTGTATTTGTGTATTTCCTTCAAAGGTAAAACCAGTCCTTTTTCTCCCTACTTATTTTTTTCTGTGGGAATTATAATGGACCTACAACAAATACTTAATTCAGATAAGGGCCTCCTCATTTGAATCTATCACAAAACAATACTATGGAAGATGATAAACCTTGTTGCTACTTGAAAAAGGTCCCCAGCTGGCATCCACCATTGCCAGTTTGTGCTCCTTTTGGTCTCAGTTTCCCTGTCTCTCTTTAATTTCCATATTACTCTTTGCTATCTATAGGCATCCTGCACAAAGGAAATGGCGAAAACCAGTTCATTTCCCAGCAGCCACCTGTAATCGGAAGCATTATGGGCAATGGCCGCAGACGTAGCATTTCTTGTCCAAGCTGCAATGGTCTGGCAGATGGGAACAAACTCCTGGCTCCTGTTGCCCTAACATGTGGGTCTGATGGAAGCCTTTATGTTGGAGATTTCAACTACATTCGAAGAATCTTTCCCTCTGGCAATGTCACCAACATCCTGGAGCTGAGGTACACGGTGCTGAATGTGGCCATTAGAATTATGCTCTTAAGTTCTGCAAAATTCCTATGTACCCAAAGGAAAAATGAGCAAAACTCTTAAAAAAAAATCAAATAACACAGCAAAACAGAGCAAAAGCTGTCTGGATTTGCCTCTTCTGCAACTCTGCTGACTTTGATTTACACCAGAGAAACACAGCACTAGCAAGTTCTTCCAGAACTGAATCACACACCAAAAATATTGACATATTTCTGTGCTGCTAAATCAAGCTGTGCTGATGTCTGCTTTTTCTGTAGTCAGAAACCAGTGGGAATTCTGAAAATGAACAAGCAGCTTCTGAGGTATCCTAAACTTGGAAAGACACAGCACAGATGATGATATGTAGAGGTTAATCAAGACTGGTAATCATTCATAATTAATGCAGGATGATCACTCTAGGCAGTCACAGACTCAGGTTTACTAGGGATTTTTTTGAGAGGGACGAATGTATGAGTCCCCTTCAGTTCCCAGCTGAACAGCAGTGTCAGTCTGAACATACAGATGGAGCATCTCAAAGTAAATGAAGGGTTTCCTCAAATAACAAAGGAAAATCTATATCAGGAGAAATAGGGAAGAAGAAGGAGGAACATCCATTAAAAACA
This sequence comes from Pitta sordida, assembly GCA_013390025.1. Lineage (NCBI taxonomy): Eukaryota > Metazoa > Chordata > Aves > Passeriformes > Pittidae > Pitta > Pitta sordida. The sequence goes on from WEKX01007513.1 coordinate 223,676, forward strand.
AGAAAGCAGAGGAAAAGATACAGATTTGTCACAAGTTTTGAGAAAATGAAATAGATTGTGACTGAGCCAAATTCCAAATTGACCTCACTGGGGATATTTTTCCTATCTAAAATTTCAACAACAAATACAATTATCCACTTCAAAGCAGCAGGGCCTGAATCTGAGGTCTGTGTAGCCAGTCAAGCCTCACTCCAGGAAGTCAGGCAGAGTTAAAAGAGTGTTTTGGAATGAATAGTCTCTCCTTGACATGCCTGGACTGAGGTTCTGAGAAGTCAGTATGAAGTTAGCATGGTAGGAGGGCTCAGCATTGCCATTTACCTCTCAAGATCTGGCCTGAAAGTGAGAATCTTCCAGAAAGTAAGACACTCACTCCTCCACTCAGATTTAATATCCCATCTGCTGAGGACAAACATAAGACTCCATTTCTTCAAGGACTGCAGCAAAATTCATGCAAGATCCCATTAATCCCTCTTTTACAAACATGCCATAGTCGTTAGGCCTTACTGAAGGTCTTGGCACACAGAGCCGTTGTTGTTGATCATGGTGTATGAGAAGAAAACCCCAGCCAGCCACAACAAGGCTGACACTTACAGAATAGCTGCCTGGATACAAACACCTCAGAGGGCTGTGGTACCTTTTGAGTAAACAAGCATGATACATGAGAACATAATATCTCTCATGTTTGTAAGGTGGGAAGCTGGGGTAAACCTTCAGATCTGATCCTCATTAGAGAATGTAATATTTTTCCAGTGCTAGAAAGTTATTTTAATGGCCCAAGGTGAGATTTCCAGAAAAGCCTAGGTAAACCCCAATCCCATTGCAATTGAGTGGGATTAATATCTCATTCCCGAAGTACAGTTTTGAAAATGCAATCTCTGTTTCATTGTCGGTGGAAATACCAGACCCATCAGAGGTTTTGCTGAGTTATTTCCTCATTGGAAAAGAGAAAATTGGAAGCCTTGACAGAGTGGCCTTGCTAGCTGTTGTGTAGAGCCACAGAGTTAAATTTACTCCAGAGGTAAAGCTGCTGGAACGATTGCTGCTTCATCTGTGCAAACACTTAGGTTACTGGATCTAATAAACATTTCTTCACTCTGGTGTGTTATAAAGTACGTGGGTTCAGATGTCGGCTGGCTAAAAGCTGTGGAGGAAAACCATTGCTTTTGGACTAAATGGAGTTTGCCTGTGTCTTCTCAGATCAGCATCTCCTTTGAGATTAACACCCTCACTATCTGGCTCCGAGGTTTGTTTGGGTGGGCAGATTTTGAGTGTAGTGTTCTGGAAAGCAAGTGCATTGTGGGTTGTAGGTAGCTGCAGCTGGGTATGTAACTTAGATGTATGAAAAATGTCCAGCTCAGCACAATTTCAGTCCTCTGGGCTGAAGTTCATGAGGTTAGGGCAATGAACTGCTACCCATAACTGCACAACTCTTAGGTTACCTTTGTAACTCAAAAGGTGTTTCTTCACTAAGAATGAAAAAACCTGTAAAGATATCTGCATCTGCATCTATTTAGCTCACTGCTGCACTGAATGATAAAGTCTGCCTGGTCCTATCTCGTGTGTAAGTAAATAACTCCAAGCAGGTGAGATCGCACTTCCTTTGTGATATGCAGCAGTACATAAGTGAGCTCACTGCCAAGTAATATCCAATATAAAATACATCAGTGTCATTCTAGCTAAGTCTTTATTTATTATTGCATTGTATGATACAGTTACTGTCAAGTTTTCAATCTGCTAATAATGCATCGAACCAAGCTGCTAACACCTCATTCTTTCTTCTATTCCCTGCTTTCCTGTCTTCTGTCAGAAATAAAGATTTCAGACATAGGTAAGCTAACCAGTGGAGAATTCTTATGCTGCTCCCTGTCTTGTTGCATGTTGTTACACAGTGAGCCACAAGTGCCATTTCCAGATGATTCAATACCAAATGAAGCTGGCATGATTAAAACTGGCATAGGCAATCAGTCATCAGAACTGAGAGCCATTAATCACAATGCTGAGCCATGCAGGCTTCTGCATGAGCTGTTATAGCTGGAGACGGGGAAAGTACAGGCAGGAGAAGCAGGGTAACAGGAGGAGGAGGGGGGGGGAAAAAGGGGTGGGAATTAACCAAGAAAATGGAATGGGAACAGAGTCAGGACACAGATCACTGGACTAGCTAGGATTGAAAAATAATTTCCATACAGTGAAAAGTCTTCCTTCTTGAGTTTAACTGGCATAATGAAGATCCTTATGTCCCTCAACACCATCCACCCAGAGAAGTAACTTTTTGTCAGTTTTACAGCTTTGGCACGTGAAAGTCTGTCAGGCTCAGATAGGAGATAGTGCAACTCAGAACCTTAGCCAGAAAATGCAATAAAAAAGAGGAATGACAGGAAAACAAGATGAAAGAGAGACTCCTAAATTGGAGCTTTGTCACTAAGAATATTTGTCACTTGGGTTCACTGGAGTTTCAGTGGGTTTGATCCAATCAGTTGCATTATGGAAGGTGTCAACTTCCTGTCACTGCCTGTGTTTTTAAGGACTTCTCTGACTCTAACAAGTTTCCATCCTTCTCCCTGGTTGCTTTTCTAAATTAGAAGCTTAGACTGTGGAGTTGGGATTTCGTTTGTATGTGTGTATTATGTAGTTCTCTTTTGCGTTTGGGATTGGGGATTTTTCTTGCTACATGCTTCCCATTTACTGTTTCTTTGACTTCATAAAGCAAAACCAGAAATGTTCCTTTTATCTGCATGCCTGGAAATGAAATTGAGTAGAAACTGGGGTTTTGTCTTATTGCCAGAATAATAATGAAGGGCTGAGCTTCACAGCATAATAAAAAAAAAACAACAAAACAAACAAAAAGCTTTAGTACAGTGGTGTGTGTCCCTGTCTCATATGCAGGAGACTGAGGGTTCGATTCCCGCCAGGGAGGCAGTGGTGCCGTTTAAGAGTTGGACTTGATGATCCTTGTGGGTCCCTTCCAATTCAGAATATTCTGTGTGTGATTCTGTGTGATAATAGACTGGCCCAAAGCATTTATTAGCGTGGCTGGGAGGTTGGTACCCAAGAAATTTTCACTGACTGCCTTAATCAGGCTGAGTTACAACGCCCCAGCTCCTCTTTCACATCATGTGAAGGCAATAGAAAAACTCGTTTCTCTTTGGAACAGCGACGTTGTATCCTTAATGCCCAAGAAATACACAACCGCAAAAGTGCATCTGCTTTAGCAGTGAAGGGCAGCAGCTGAATACCTGTTGCAAGAAGAGGTTTTATATATGAAAGCAGAAAGTGAGGGAAGGTGCATGGACTGGACACAGATGCTGCAGATGCCACCAGATCCTTAGAAATTTGGAAGGGCTTCAACCTTTGGGTAGTTCCTAAAATCTGAGAAATTAAGTGAAAGAAATCCAGGACATGCCTGCTCCAATGCAGCCCAAAGGGGATCAGGGAGAGAGAGAAGAGATGAGGAGCTCCATATCAAATACTCCCATCTGTAACTACATTAAGGGAGTCACCCATCTGAGTTAGTGTCTGTATTATGTCATTTGCCACAATATTTCATGTTACGAGTCTTCTTAGTTTAGATTTAACAAGTCCAAATGCCGAGTTCTTCACTTCGGATATAACAATCTCATACATCGCTATCAGCTGGGGGACAAGTGGCTGGAGAGTGGTGAAATGGAGAGGGATTTAGGAGTAATGATTGACAGGAAACTTAATATGAGCCAACAGTGTGCCCAGGTGGCTAAAAGGGCCAATGGCATCCTGGGCTGTATCAGGAACAGTGTGGTCAGTCGGACTAGGGAGGTTGTTCTTCCCCTGTTCTTGGCACTGGTCAGACCACATCTTGAGTACTGTGTGCAGTTCTGGTCTCCCCAGTTTAAGAAGGATGTTGAGCTGCTTGAGAGGGTCCAGAGAAGGGCAACAAGGATGGTGAAAGGATTGGAGGAAAAGCCCTATGGGGAGCGACTACAGGAACTGGGGTTGTTCAGCCTGGAGAAGAGGAGACTCAGAAGTGACCTCATTGCTGTTTACAGCTACCTAAGGGGAGGCTGCAGTTGGGTGGGTGCGAATCTCTTCTCTCAGGCTGCCAGCACCAGAACAGGAGGACATGTCTTTAAGTTAAGCCAGGGGAGGTTTAGGCTGGATGTTAGGAAGAGGTTTTTCACAGAGAGAGCAATCGCTCATTGGAATGGTGTGCCCAGGGAGGTGGTGGAGTCGCCATCCCTGGAGGTGTTTAAGAAAAGACTGGATGAGGAGTTCAGTGACATGGTCTAGATGATGGGAGGCTCGGATGGATAGAGCGTGGTGCCCATGGTTCCATGGTTATGGGTTTGATCCCTGGGTGGGCATTCGCTTGGGAGTTGGACTAGATGATCCCTGGGGTCCCTTCCAACTCAGAATAACCTGTGAACCTGTGAAATGAGTAAGTATAGTCTCAGCTAAAGCTCCAGAGCTTTGAAGAGATCCACGGGATTGAATCTAGTGATCTGGAAAAACTAAAATCCATATGCAAAAGCTTCCTCAGTGCAAGGGAAAGAATTCCTCCCCAATGTGTAGCCTTTGGTGAGCTTGCTCTCCGGAGATTCTGTAGCTACCCTCTAAGAAGTTTGCCTTTACAGCTCAGTGTAGGTAGACAAGATTTTAACTCTGCAACAGCCTAAATGGTGGTTGTTATCTAAACCAAAAAGCATCACCAAATCATGGTGCCCTCTCTGCAGGAACATGGAGAGCAGTGAGGCATTTCTGTCTCACAAATAATGCAAAAGTGGCCACACTTAAATTTATTCTTCCTTTCTTGTTTCTGTTCATACCTGAGAGAGACAAATCTATAATTAGTGCCAAAGAGAGGTATCTCGGAAACTGCCCTAGGATTAGAACAAAAGTCCTTTTCACTCTCTGGCTTGGCTTATGGCACTGTTATAAAGTTTTATTATCCAGCATGTGACACTAGAAAAGCTTTGGGCATCACACACAAACTGCAAACACTAAAAGGCCCAGTGTAAATTCAGCTCACTTCACTGCATAGCCTCCTGTTGAATGTCACCCAGAGAAAAAAGACCAGTACCTCACACAAGCTACAATAAAATCCTCTGGGTCTGAACTCAGGGTGCTTAGCAGAGAGCCATGGAAACACACCCCCACCAAACAAAAATGCCTTGGCTGCAAGAATTTGGTCATTCTTTAGTCACCAGCAAATGGATGTGGCAAGCCAGGTTCAAAGGGAAGGTGGTCAGCTGGTACAGAAAATGTTAGAGGTGGTTTTGTGTCCTTAAACAGGAACATCAGATCCAAAGAAGCCTCAGGTGTTTATTCAGATCAGTGGTTATGGATAAATCATTTTGGTGGTGTGAGTCCTCCTGTCTGTTCACCACAGTGGGAGCCAGAGCTGTGCAGTTATCAGTCACAGATGTCCTTTGAGGAGGTGGTAGATGCCCTTGCATTTGAGAAACTAAGATAAAGTTCATCTTATAAAATAAGTGTTGAAAATAGTCAGACAAGTCATACCATAAAAGATGGTATTTCTTTCCAGTACCTGTAAAGGGAGTTAAGGCAGCCAGCTTCGGTGTGAGCATCCACCTTGTACCCATCTAAAGCTTGTTACTATGAATGCCCTGAAATTTTATAGAAGCAAATAAAAAGTGCAGTGCTGACGTATTGTAGGGAACCTGCTGAAACCAGAGACCCTGTCCCTTTTCTCTTCTCTGTTCCTTAGAGACTGGCTTCCCACTCTGGAGCAGGAGGTTACTTCCTCAGACTCCTCCAAAACCTGGGCTTTGGGTCCAAAAGGATGTCTGCCTTTTCTTAAAGCCTATGCATCTATCATAGTACAAATGAAGAAATCCATGAGTGTCACATCTCTACATGTTTACACAACTTTTAATCCTTTTCCTTCCCCATATGTGTGTAAGGAATCACGTAAAGCACAAGCACTTTAAAATGGAGTTTGACTCTCTTAACATCCCTGAAGTGCTTCCCAAATGGTACTGCCCCTATGCTGTCCAAACAATGAGAATGAAAAAAAGGAAGGGATCAAAGCAGATGTATGACAGAGCCTATATGCGACTCCAAGCACCAGGGATCACTGTGGACTTGGAAGATTTCCCTATACTTCACCAGCACATCACTGTATCACAAGCATTCAAGGAAGCAGTATCACCTCCATTGCACTTTGGCGTACAGAACTTCTGCCTGCGAAACTGTCCTCATTCCCAATGACTACACCATTATACCCACAAATACCTGGGTCACTTGGAACACCAAAGTGTCTGTTCTTGACTAGAAACCAGCCCACTCCATTCCTGCAACTTTGGGTTGTTTCTTCTGGGGCTTAAAATAGCAATGCAATGCTCAGGCTTTCTTCTAAAAAATCTAATAGCTAAAAGAACACCTTGAATGGAAAATCAGCTCTTCCCTCACCAGTCCCTTTTCTAGTGGTAGTGTCAATATGGGGGATGAATATTCTAAGACTACAAATACTGTAACTAATTACATTTTCTGAATAGTAAAAATTCTTGTGTTTTTTTGTTTTGGTCATTGTCTAGCTGAGCAATGAGAGAGGATGAAAGGGGGAAAGAAGTCCTCTCTGCTTCTCTCCAGGCAGATTTATTTCAGTTGTTGTTCAGTCCAGTTTACCATTTGGATTTGCCTACTGATTGTGTCTTTAAATAAAAAGCAAAACCCCAGTATTCCTAGCTCCAGTGCTCATGCATTATCACAATGAAGGGAAGCAGTTTGAGATTTTTTACATGACTAACATATATTTATTTAACATCTCTCATCCTGAAAGATCTCAAACTGATAAAGAAAAGCTCCAGTGTGTAACACTGTGCAATTCACGCAAGGACAGAGCATGACACCTTCCCGTTATACAGTTGAAAACTGTTGGCAGAGGCCAGTGGGGTAAATTCTGCCTTGACTATTTTTAACAGTCTGTTTCAGTGTCTATTCTACAAAGGAGCAGGGAATACAAAAGTTTTAAGATTTTTTTTATGAAAAGTTGTAATCAATAATAAAACCCACCAGAGTGAGGCTGTGAAAGCCAAAAATAAACCACAATCATAGTGGTGGGAGAGGGGTGCAGGATCTTCGAGTTCTGCGTCTTCAAGAAAGTAAAATTTTGCCTTTCCCATCTGCAGGTAGCCTAGTGTAAGACTCAGAGAAAGTTACCTGTGCTTGCTAGGCAGAGATGCTAAAGGATTGCAAAGTGCCATTAAAACTGTCCTACCCTTGTTCATCTCTCAGGCTAAATAGAGATTAGGAACAGCTCAAAACCTGACTGACAATTCAGCTGGGCTTTGTTAGGACAGTCAGCAGAAAAGGCAAGACCCTGATCAAAATGGATGATGGATTCCCACAGGGAACTTCTTCCACTGGGGTTGAAGCTACTTGCTTAGTGTGAGTGACATGCAGGTAAATGAAATAATACCCTCCCAGCCTGCTGTCATTGGGAAGGAATACAAATGGTGACTGTACTGTCAGACTGGAGCTGTCTTGAAGGTCAGAGCATTTTATTTAGCAAGAATCAGTGTCATTTGTGGAGATGAAATCTGTTCAGACTTTAATAGGATAAATCACAGGGGATACTCCAGAATAAATCAGAAAGGCATTTTCCCTACTCACCCCAAGGTATTAAATAATTTGAATGAAGAACCAACTTACTGCTTTTTTAAGCAGAGCATAACTCAGTAGTTTGTACGTATCTGAAGAGGGGTTAATTTGCCTAACATAAGGGTTGAAACACAGAGAAATTTTCTTGTTATGAGGATTAGAGTCAACTGTGATTGACACTCCAGTTTCTAACCGGCTTTTCCTGGAACAGTTCTACTAAGTGGAAATAGTGAACTATGGCCTAGGTTTTTATTATGAATTCTTAGGACTTGATGAGTTTGGACAGCTTGAATGTGTTCTGGAGAAAAGTAGGCACTTTTTCATACTTGTTCTAATTACTACTTAACCTTTCTTAGAAGGAAAGAGACCTATGTTCAGGCAGCAGGTGTTGCAAGTCTGTTGGTTTCAGGCTTAGAAGAGATGCAGCTCAATACACACTAGTAGTAAACACTTAATTTTAATAAAATATATTAATAACTTTAGTGCCTATATTAAACTGTAGCTAAAATTCTTGCAAGACAGTTGTTTAAATTGTGTCCAAACTCATTCGCTATTATTTTTCTGGCCAGTCCCATTGGATGCTTTCCATAAATTGGATTCTAATTTATTCGTTTTTTCAGTCTTGGGCTCATTTAGTGTTGCAGTTGTGGAGTTAAAAACACTATCATTTGATCTGCTCATCCTGTTCTCTCAGCCACCCTTTCTTGTGTCCAAGGAAGCAATGAGTGAATGATGTTTAACAGGACCAATGTTGGGGCTCCTCAGCCTGATCCCAGTTCATGCTTTACTTGGGGCAAAATGTGCTACTCAGGGAATTATTTTCTTTCTCTCATCATTGGGGCCAAGCTGAATTCAGTAGCAGGATTCCCTTAATCTCCCCAAGGGCAGGACAGGACTTCAGAGTCCTTGCTGGAGTCAGCAAGAGCAGCAAATGAGCCTTGATGCAGTGATCTTGCAGGGTGGACTTCTAAGCACTTTATACAGAGAGTCTGCTTAATTTTATTATTATCTGTTGTATTCCCTAGTGTGCTGTATTTTCCCTTCACATTCTGGCACTGCACTAACACCATTTTCAGGACTATGTCTATAACAAATAAATTAAGCAAACACAGTCACTGGGACTCAACCTGTAGAAGTTCCTGGCATGGTTTTGTCTCGGGCCAGAGAGCCCTTTCCTTTGGTTGCTTCCCTCCCTGCCAGAGAGCACTCCCAGCACAGTGATTGTTAACAGATACAGCTCAGCATCCTGTGCTGTAGCACACCATGTACTGACATTGTCCAATACAGCACTCCTTCACTTTCCCAGTGTTTCTGCCCTGAGTTTTTCTTCTCCAAAGTGCTTGCATTGCCTGTTATCCTATGGAAACAAATCATTAAAAAAAATTAATAATGTCATACCCTTGTTTTTCAGCCACAGCCCAGCTCATAAGTATTACTTGACCACAGATCCGATCACCGGCTCCATCTACCTCTCTGACACCAACAGCCGACGCATCTATAAAATCAAGTCAACCACATCAGTGAAAGACATTGTGAAGAATTCAGAGGTTTTGGCTGGAACTGGGGATCAGTGCCTCCCATTTGATGATACCCGTTGCGGAGATGGAGGCAAAGGCACTGATGCCACCCTTACAAATCCCAGGGGTGAGACTGTTTCTTCTCCACAAGCTTTTTTAAAGGGGTCTTTTTGAAAGCAGGCTGTTTAGTCACACTAGAGGCTGCTTTCCTCTCCAGTTCAGAAAATGCTTTCAGAGTTTGCGAGCCTTCCCCACAAATACATCCTGAGGGCTTGCTTCTGGAAATAAGTGAGTATGTCTCAACCTCAGCCAGTCCTGTCCCTGTTCTTCATATTGACATGGCCGGGAGGAGTGCCAAACCAGAGGGGTGTAGTGATGAGCACATGTTTAGAGGGCAATAGAATAAATCCACTCTTCTCTGTTATAGCTACAGAGAAACCCCACATATTCGCAGTTCACATATTCATGTATTCAGTTAGTCGCAGTTGGATTTTTAGTGAGTTGTGCAACCTCATGCCTGCCCGTAACGTCCTGGACCCCAGATTCCACAGCTGGGAGGCACTGAAGGGTACTTCCTCTTCTTTAATGAGGTGCTGCAGTGTGAGCCACACTCCCAGGAGTTGCTTCCAGACATAAATAGTGGAAGGTGCAGTGGCTATGGGCGGGAGGGGGTAATTGAATATTCATGGGTTCGGTATCCTCACGGATTACATAACTCGCGGGACCTGCCCAGACCCGTCGCCCCACAACTTCCAGGGGTGCTATGTATTTAGCCACTACTCCTCTTTACCACCAGTACTGGGTCCATCCCAACCTGAACTGTATTCATGAGCATTTAGTCCACTAAGGCATTCTTGGCATTAAAATAAAAGCTCTATAAGCATTGATTGATATGTATACATACTTATATATGTATGTATATATACACACACACATATATACAGAAATACCTCAGTTATTCGCGCTGTCATATTCACGTCTTCTCACATTCACGGAAATTTTTTCCGCAGTTTTTACTCAGTTATTCACAGAGCAATGCAGTACTGAAATGCCGGGGCAGGCGGCCCTGGCCCCAGCCAGCCCTGCCAGGAGTCAGGAAATCTTTAACTGTAACACAGAGACCCACGTGGGGCCCATTTGGGCTGATGGGGACCTGGCACCCAGCCTGGACTTGCCAGTGCATATGTGCATATGCAGATATTCATGGCCTCAGACAAAGCACTCCTGCCAGTGCTAGCTGCTGCGGTTAAAGGGAAAAAAAACCCAACTCCCACAGTCCTCCCTGCCATAAGGAGCCCAGGATGTTGCAGTGTTCCGAAGTAGCCATATTTCTGGCAATAATTTGCCATATTAATGTCCGACCCATATTCATGGATTAAAGTTCTGCGGGACCCACAGGAGGCCTATAATCCACAAATACAGAGGTATTACTGTCAAATACAGAGGTATTACTGTATATATCTATATATATGTATATATATAGAAGAGGGGTGAGAAGGAAAATAACAGCAAAATCAGCATACAGCTCAGAGATATGTAAATTGAGACTTAGACATTTACATTACACATCATGACATCTAGCTTAAATTCTATAGGGAGTGGATACTAATGTTGATATGGGAATGGCCTAGTTCAATGTAATTTCATCTGCTTCCAGCATACTGAAATGTGATAAAAGCACAGTCAAATCAGAATAAAAGCATAACACAGCCTTCATGACTGTGAAATAGATTTTTCAAAGCAGGTTTACGCAAATGTATGCAGTCCTTTGTGTAGCCAAGAGTTCAGTCTGGCAGTCTCAAGGTAACAAGCTCTGCAGATGGAGGATGTCACACCTCCCAGCTGTCCACAGGTCCTTGAAAAAAACACACAAGGGGTATAGAGATGAGGTGGAAGGTACTGTTGGTACACACACTTTATAAATTGTGAAGAGGGGTGAGAAGGACACCCATACAGGAATTGTTTTGAGATCTGACATTTTTATGTCTTTTTTGCCCAGCTGTTCAGAGTGCAAGGAGTTATTTATAGGTTCTTGGCTTCAACATCAATGTGCTCCAAGTTTTCTTTTTCATTGCATCAGAGAGTGGTAGCTCTCTCCTTCTTCACTACGATAGTGCAGCCTATCCCAACCTCTTTTTAAAGCAACCTGGCAGCAAAGCCTGGAGTTCCTTTAAAAAGTGTCCATGACCACAACAGGGGTTTGGACTAGATGTTTTTTAAAAGCCTCTTTGAACACAAGCCATTCTATTTCTCTTCTTGGCTAGACTCTCAAATGGAGACAGGCAAAGCAAGTTGGAGTTGTTCAGCCCACGGAACAGAAGGATCTGGGGAGACCTTAGAGCCCCTTCCAGTGCCTAAAGGGGCTCCAAGAGAGATGGAGAGGGACTTTTGACAAGGGCTTGGATTGATGCAACAAGGGGGAATGGCTTCAAACTGACAGAAGGCAGGTTTAGATTAGATAATACTAATAATAAACATTTTACTGGGAGAGAGATGAGGCATCAACACGGGTTGCCCAGAGAAGGTGTGGTTCCCCCATGCCTGAAAGTTGTTCAATGATGTTGGATGGGGCTTGGAGCAGCCTGGTCTAGTGGAAGATGTCCCTGCCAATGGCAGGGGGTTGAAATTATATTATCTTTAAGATCCCCTGTAACACAAACCGTTCAATAATTCTATGACTCTCAGAAAGTGTTTTTTTCATCACAGAGAGATGACATTGTTGTTACTGAATCCAAGAAACTCTGACTTAGTGACCTTTTGTGTCTGGTCTAGTTGTGATTTTGATTTTGGTTTTGTTACACATTGGCTACCTGTTTTCTGGTAGAATGTAGAAAAATATACCTTAGAAGACCTGGGGTTTTTTGCCAAAAAGCATCAAAACCCAAATTTTTAGCCTTTTAATATTCAAAGAGGCCAGCATGGTTTCCAAGCACCCCAGAATCCCATGAGTTAGCCATTATACATATTGGGCTAAAGTATTGTCAGAAACACAGGTATAGAAAGGGAACTGCTACCTGTGGTCAGGTTGCACTGTAGAAATCATCTCACTGAAATGAGAAGGCTGAGTTAAAAAGAAATTCAGTGACTTAGGCAGAGAAATTAAGGCATATGAGTAATGAGATCAGGGAATCCAGAAATCTGTAATCCAATTTCCTGCACCATTTTGAAGTTCAACCTGTAAAAAAAAAAAAAAAGAAAAAGAAAAAAAGCCCTCAAAAATACCCCAAACAAACAAACAAAAACCCCAAACCACAACTTCTGTTATACCTCTTTTCTCTCTTTGACAAGGTAAGAGGGATATTACTCATTTCCCTCCATGGGTGAACATTGCAAGGTTTAGATGACTTATGTTTCTGGTTTGCTACAGCAAACAGAGTTCAAAGCTTGTAGCACTGAAATCCTTCTTGTTGGCAATTGAAGCTCTCAGGAGGCCATTCTTCCACCTTAATCGTATAACAGCAAAATTCTCAGGCAGTTTATGCATTCATTCCTCATAGCTCAAAAATTTTACCAAACAGAAGTAAATTGAGAGTGAAAGAGGAAATGACATGAAGCAAAATGGCAACAAGAAAATAATAATCCAGAAAGCCCACTCTGCCATTAGAAAGTTCCTAAGCAGTGTTCCCTGATCTGGTTTTAGCCTGAGTTTGTAAAGTCTATTGAGGCAATGATTGTGGCAGGTATGACTCAATCCCCATTCACCTCAGTATATGATGAAGAGTGAAAACTCATGCTGACAGTATAATGTCACCATTGTTTGTACCTTCATGGTGGTTCATCCCAGCAGAAAAAAACCAGAATAGGCTCTTCCTTCATATGATTGTATTTCATAGTACGTAGTTAAAAACAAAAATTATTCATTGTATAAGTAACCAGTAGTTCTCAGGTGACCCTCTGCTTGCCTGTCTTGGCAGGCAAATAAACACTCATAAATGAATGGTCAGAGGAAATTAGAAAACAATTCTGTAGCTATGGAGATATTAGCTGGCCAGGGAAGTACTTGGAATGTTCAGTTCTTCAAGTGTCACTGCTCTTCACAGGACTCCACTTTTTAAGGCTAAAACTATTTTTTTCTCCAAACATAATTGCTTCATGCAAAGTAGGATTTCTGTATTTTAGCAACATCTTTTCACTTTTTAAAAAATTATAAGGCATCACAATGTCGCCTTTCATGATGTTTTAGTTGGGTGACATTTGCAGTTTGCTGGAAAACACTGAGGGAATACCCTCCTGTCAGATGAAAAACAGTAATTCATGAAGACTGGAGAATCAATCATGAGCTGTCAACATATACCTTTGCATATACACTATTAGCCTCTTGGACCAGTCAAGCATCTGGTCCAAGAAGACTGTCTCTCTTCTAAGTGGAAAGAAACTTGTATGCTGAAGGTGGTTTGTTCTATGCCAATGCACATATTCAAGATTGCATGAACCACATTCTAGGAGTACCGACCTCCTTCTGAATCCTCCTACATCTGATAGCCTGCCAAATGAGGTCCCCTGAGCAAACATTGTTCAGAATGGTTCTACACTTTCTGGGCAGTAGCCTTTCCTCCATAGTTTTGATCACCTCTTCCAGTTCTCATCTCAACTCCCATGAGTTCAGAGTGGATAATTTCATGGAACTGTAGAATGGATTGGGTTGGAAAGGACCTTAAAGATCATGTAATTGCAACCCCATTGCCATGGGCAGGGACACTTTCCACTTGACCAAGTTGCTCAGAGTCCCATCAAAACTGGCCTTGGAACACTTCCAGGGATGGGACAGCCACAACTTCTCTGGTTAAGCTGTTCCAGTACCTCACCACCCTCACAGGGAAGAATTTCTTCCTAAAATGTAATCTAAATCCACCCTGGTTTAGTTCAAAACCATTGTGCCTTATCCTATCAATAAATTTCTCTGAAATACCTTCTGGATAGAGGTTCTTGTCTCACTCCACTGAAGGAAGGAGAACTCCCTTTAGATGATCAGCTTAGAAAAGACATTAGGAGAGATAAAACCCTCCAGGAGTTTCACACTTTATTTATCTTTGGCTTCTCTGATAAGCATAGGCTACACAAACACAGAACAGGTAGATCCATGGATGAAATAGGGCTGGCAGTGGTTTGGTCACGGTGCTTATCATAGCTATTAGGAACCAGTCTGATATTTCCAATTCATTTGCCACAGACCACAGCAAAGCTTTCAGATGCTAATGAATTTCAATATATCCCTGCAAATTAAAGTGTTACCACTTCCTAATTATCATCTGCTAATAACGATCCTCTTCTACAAGCAATCTAAAGAAAAATTAAAACTCTAGCTTGTCAGAACATTTCTTTTCATCTGAGTACTCAGTAGTGGTTCTTCTTGGGAAAATGTTGTGGCAGATAAATTACCAAGGAGCCTACAATTAAGAGAGATTGCAGTGACAAGTGTGACACAATAGGAAGAAGGTTTCAGAAGGGACATGGGGAGGGAGGGGGCTTCTCATTCATTTAGCACCATAACACTGATGTAAAATGAAGTAATTAATTTGGGGACAGATTGCTTCCTTCACTATGTTCTGCTGAATCTGTAAACAAAATCTCAGTTGTTCGCTAAGTGTTCAAGGATTTGACAGAATTAAATGAAGAAACTCAACCTTCCACAATCTGTTAACATTTTTATTATCAGGTAGTAGTAAAAGAACAACCACTTCAGGAAAAACCAGAGGCTGACTGAACAAAATATCTTGTCTCTTCCCGTGGGCAGGAAAGACACACAGGGAAATGTGTGAGTGGTCTCACCTGAGTGGTCAGTGACAGAGTGGTCGATGATGGAGTGGTGTTTCTCTGCTAGCACTCCAGATGCTAGTCGTCAACATTTAGGAGACTTTCTGAAGAGGTTGCACCTTGGCCTATGCTTAGATGCCACCATCAATTGGCTTAAAAACCTCCCTGAATACCTAGTTTTGTTCTTCCATGCACCGTAATATGCTAATAATTTCCACAATTTCTTTATCCAGATCCTGAAAGAGGGTGGTCCTTTTGAGGCCAGACCACTGTCTTCTGTTCTATTGGTGCCTTTCCTAATTCTTTGTTGTCTTGAAGTTCTCATCTTGACCACTGCAGAACACAAAGCTGATCTTTTCAGAAAACTTTTTGCAGGAATTTCAGAATCTTTTTCCTGTGAGCTCTTTTTCAGATTGTCATTGCATATGGATAGTTAGGCTTTGTCCTTCCTCTGTGAATTCGTCTCTTCTTATTGATATTTATTTTCGTCTGCCATTTTACCACTCATTCAGCATCCAGTCAGATAAGAAAGCTCCAAATTTGGATTTCTTTAAGAACCTTTCTTTTTATTAAAAAGGCTTTTTCCTTTTTTTTTCCCCCTCTAACTGGAGCTACATGCACAATACAATCACTTTTAGCAGTTTCTCTTCTAGAACAAACTCACCATGTTCCAGTAGCTGTCGCCTCTTCACGCTACAAGGTCCTGACATTTGAAGCAAATGTCATCACGTCACAACTTTCTATCAGCACAGCTCACTGGTGTGATGCACGTGATGCTAGAAGCCCTTATCTCTTAAGAGACCTCTGCTTATCCAAGGGGACCCAGCATGATTTTGTAACGTACGTATGTATTTCATATCTCAGAACCTAAAGTTTGGATCTACAATGCTACCTGGGTAGTGGCAGCAGATGTTTCCTCTCAGAAACTGAGGCTGAGCTTTGAGCTATATGCTGAAAATCTTTCATTCCCTTATGTTCCTATGAAACATGAGAGGAGCCTTCTGCCAAACCAAGCCAAGGCCTTTGGCTTAACACCTATAATATGTGAATCACACATTTCTGTGCTGATTTGCAGGAGCCAGCTCTCAGCACTGGAATTACGCCATTAACAGAAAGGAAACGTAGAAAGGTCCAATCTAACCTCTACAATCTGCTGCGAAGAAATCATGAGAGGCTTCTTTCCCTTTTAACAGAATTCACCATCCAAAGACTTGTCTCTGCGAGATCAGGGCTCTTCCCCATATTTAATCTTGATTCCAAGACAATCAGCGAAAGTCAGGAAGCGATTGGAACAGTTGCCATGTGAGGACTGTATGCAAATGGGAATTTGGGGCTTTGGCAGCCTGCAAATTCTGCTGCCCTGCAGAGTATCTCAAGAAATTTGAGGCAATTGAGATTGCTTAGCCTCCATGAAGGAGGGATAAACAGAGAAGTGCTCTGTGATAAGAACACATATACATGCCATTGCCCTGGAGCAGGGTGATAAGTGGTAAGTTTGCAATCCCACTTTAACTTACTCCAGTGTGCAAGCTCTTTGTCTAAGCTGGAATGCAAAAGAAAATTGTGCTCTATCAACTGATCAGAGCTGGCTCGAGAACGGAAGTGTATCCAAGTTATTATTACTGTAACTTGGTAATCGGACCAGCCATCAAACCCCAGTGTTGCACACAGTGAGCGACTGTCAGCATACACTGCTGATAAATCCCATCCAATACATATGGAACTAGCTAAGGGAGAAAATTCTGCTCATTTAAAATCACATTATCCTGCCCGCCACCCTTCACTGGCTTTTGGCTTGTCACACACACTAATGGACAGGCATCCTGAAAAATACTTCTTGTGAACCAAGGAAACAGTAAGAGACTCTTGTGTTTGACAAAAGCCAATTAAGATCAAATAAGCCTTCTAATATGCCTCTTCCTAAAAAGTATGTCTGCCATATTGCTTAAAGAATTGTGTTCCTGATTGTCAAGCGAATACCAGCAAATATTAAAGAACTTGCCAGTAGGCTGGCAAAATAATTAGAGGAGCAGTAACCTTCAACATCACACACCAGTGACAGGTGACATGTGCCAATATACTGGATGACTCATTGAACAGAGCACCAACCAGGCTACAGTGCTGACACACCTCATGGCAAGTGAAGACAGCTTCCAGAAAGCCAGGGATGCCAGTGAGATATTGCTGCTTGTACTGTCAGATCCCTCTGCAAGCATTTGACAAAGTGCTAAGATACAACTGATGTGTTTATATTGTACGGTGAGAATAAATGTGGCTTGTCCCATAACATTTATCAAATTGTGGAATGGTTTGGGTTGGAAGGGACTGTACAGATCATCTAGTTGCAATCCCCCTGCCATGATCAGGGCCACTTTCCGCTAGACCAGGTTGCTCAAAGCCCCATCCAACCTGGCCTTGAAGACTTCTAGGGATGGGGCATACACAATTTCTTTGGGAAACCTTTGCCAGTACCTCACAACCCTCAGTAAATTCAAATGCAAAACAGTTACCTTCTGCCTCTCTTTGTGGCTCTAGTTTCATGGTCCTGCAAAGATCAACCCTACCTTGACATGAGTTAAACACAGGTATTAGAGTGTAGGACTAGAAGCAATCTTTTAGGTAATTCACGTTTGTCATCCATTATCTCAGCAATCCTGCTATATAATCCCCTCTAAAATTAATGAGCTTCATCTTGAGATTAGCAAGTAATTTTTTTCCTCACTACCCTAGAGGCTATTCTGAAACCACACTGCTCCAATGGTCAACTATTTGATCCAGGTCAGAATCATGCCCTTCAGTCAGGGAGATGATATGACAAAGTAGTGAAAATGCTGGTTTTACCTCCTGGCAATAACAAACAGCTCCTAGTCAGCTCAGTGACCTGAAACATCCTAACTGACTTTGAATCAACAGGTTGCAACCGTGTCTGAATCCCTTCCTTTAGCTGAGCTCTGTGGAGTTTGTTCTGTCTCTCAAACAATCACTTAGGTCTGAGGTTTTCCTGCCAGGACAGATTATCTTCTGTGAATTTCCATATTACCAAATATTATATATTTTTCCACATATCACCCACCTCCATGGCTTCAAGCCCATGCAATAGTTACAATGCTGGCTGAAGGCCATGATTTTAATTGCCAAAGCAATCAGAGGATTAGTCCCTGCTCCATGAAAATCTAGAATTTTTGATCTGTAAGCTGCTGCATCTGTACTTCACAGCAGAGCTCACAGTGGATGGAGACTGCGGATAAATGTTTCAAACAAGGGGATCTGGCTGTAAAATAGCACTTTGGAGAAATACAAGATTTGATCACTCCTCAAACATTCTCAAAGCTTTCTATCTGAAACAGATTTTCCATAATTTCTGTCACCATGATAACAGCCAAAAAACATTTGAGTGAAGATTCAGCTCACTAATTTAATCTGCCTACAATATAAATATTTCCTTTAGAGGTATTTGCTGTAGTCTCCTTTTAGAGTCAATGGGGAGGAAAAGGTATTTCTAGCAGGATTTATATAATCTCTTGGGGATGTGTGCTTTAGGGTGATATGAATTGCACTCTTAAAGTAGATTTTTCTCTCCACTGATTGGAAAAGCTCCGGATACTTGCTTAGATGCACAGTGCAGATGTCTGCTTTTTGCCAAGTGATTGTTACTCTGAGAGCAAAAGAAACCAGACAGAAAGATCCTAACGTTCATATACTCCAAGCAGAATTCTCACTTCCATAGAAAAGAATGTTACAGGCTTCTACATTCTTTTTCTGTTCCTTTACAGTGTTTTAGTGTCCGTAAGACACTCAAATATTATGCTGAGTGGTATTCTGCCACTATAGGGTAGATGAGATGTATGACTCTATTACTATCTTTGGAGTTATTTTAATTTATACTAGCATAAAGTAGAGGTGAATGAAGCCTTTAACTTCTTATTCTTGCCTTAGTCATGAACTTTCTCTGTGACCTTGTGAGAACTGCTTTATCTGTTATTTTGATGATACATAAGATTAGGATGATCACACTTACAGACTGTTATGAGATCTAATTAGTAAGTGTAAAGCACTATGAAATCATCTGATGGAAGATGCAGAGGGTAGCTAGCCTAGGATGAAGGGGATTAAAGGAGGTTGTGCTAACATAACAAATACATGGGAAATGATTCTTAGGGGGAGGTGAAATGGCACATACCTGCAGGTGAGAAAATGAGAATCAGCAGCCTGTAAATGCTGTCAGCAGACCTCAAATCAACTGACAGGAGTATGTCTACAAAGAAGGGTTGACAATGACTGAATCACTAGGAGAGTTGAAAAACAGGTGAAATACTGTAGATAGTAGGATTATCCTAGGGAATATCCTTCCTCATTTGTACATCTGGAATTTGAGTGACCTGATGGATATTTCACAGCCTTTTTCATCACCATTTTTGAAAAATTTACCAGTTTAACATTTTAATGTGCATGGCTTAACATTCACACCATGAGCAATAAAACCAGGTTTCTGGACACGCAGTTATTAGAAAACCTTTTCCTTTCAGCAGTTCACTGAATGCCGTGCCCTTTTCCAGACGTGAGCAGAGATTTCTGAATTGCATCATGTGCCTTCCGTGCAATGGTGCCAGTTCAAAGCTGTCAATAACTAGGACTGCAAGATGCCGAACTCTCATCCCTTTTGAATGCTGTAAAACAAATCACTCCCAGTCAAGCCAGCAGTCTTAGTCTTTCATGAGCATCACCCCAGATATTATCTTCTGTTCACTTCATAACAGGCTGTCATGACTTTCTGACTGTCTTGCTTTTGTCCTCCCCAGGCATCACCGTGGACAAGTTTGGGCTGATTTACTTTGTGGATGGCACTATGATCAGGCGGATTGATCAGAATGGGATCATCTCAACTGTGTTGGGTTCCAATGATTTGACATCTGCTCGGCCTCTCAGCTGTGACTCTGTTATGGACATTTCTCAGGTAAGACAGTGCTTTAGTTGTGCTTCTCCAGAATAGAAGCCTATGTCTTCATCCTGTGCATGGCTGTGTGCCTCCCTGGGTCTGACAAAGAGGTAAGGGCCCCAGGAGAATTCCATTTCTACATATGTTATGGTATAAAAATGACTGAATCAAAAAGAAAGTTCCTATGTAAAGACTCTAGGAAACTCCTGACTGACCTAACTCACAGATTTCTGGGGCATGAGATTTTAAAGATGTCCCAGACACAGAATAGACTTCCTTCAGAGCTCCCAATCAGAGGAAAGATTCCTGGGAATTTAAGTTTTGATAGTCTCATCTATCAAGAAATTAGTTTCTTTAAACTGAGTAGACCTGGCAGCAGTACACATTTCAGTAAGACTATTTGCCGTGCTTTGCCATAATATCTGTGCTAACCACAGAGGGGTTTTTTGATTTTCCTTCCTTCCTAATTTGGCCCAGCACAGTTTTAGACTTGAATCAAATTAACATCTAGGAAATACTGATTGGAGGCAGTGATGCCAAAATTAGCTACAGCAGGAAAATAAGAATGTTGAATTCCATCAGATTGCAAATTGGTTGCAGCTACCAGCATGCTGGGCTTTTAAGTCCTGCTGTTTAAAGGTGGAAAAAAAAAAAAAAAAGAAAAAAAGAGAGAAAAAGAAATCTCAGTGTGATGATTACTTTACTTGACTATGGCGCAGAAGAGAAATCTGTTGCAGCCCAGCAGTTGATTTTGTGGGGCTCTGGCCAACTTGTCAAATTGTGGTAGTTTAGGGACAGTGTCCTTTAAAATCTGGCTGCAGAAATGTTGTCCTCTCCTTTGAAAATACAGATCACAGCTGGAGGTCTAAGAACTGTTATTCAGCCACAATAGATGTCAATGGGGTTTCCTTTTTGTAACTACCTAGATAATTTCCATGCTTCCATGTGGAATCTCTTCTTGTTTTTCCCTCTAATTTGAAAATATTATTCTTGGTTTTTACAACTGTTCCCACTGTCTGCAATTTATGAACAAGCTGAAATTATGAGTTTAAAAGCTGTTGTGCCTTTTATAGAAGTAAATTTTCATGGTTAAAGGCCACCTTGTAATAAGCTTTTCATTTTACAGGCATAATTTCTCCTTTATGTGAATTTCAGGGGCAGTTAGCACAAAACCATTATGGAATCAGGCTTTAAAGTTATTTACTTCCAGGCTATGCAGCTTCTATGTATACAATTATCATGTTCAAACACTTCTGAGATGAACATGTATCAGTGGAAGTCTTTTTTTCCCCTTCAGAAAATGAGAGAAGCCATTTTTAGATTAACCTGCACTGGGATGGACAGATTACCACTCCCATTCTGGAGAAACACACTGAAGACAAGTTTAATTAAAAAATAAAAACCAGCTTGGGAGGCAGCTTTTCATCATGTGCAGTGGCTAGAAGGGTCTTTTCTGTCAGGTCTCTGAGGGTCCCTGGAACATGAGGACATGAAATATTTATCTGCCACTGTTGACAAGGCATGGTTTTTAAGAAATTGAAAATTCCCTTGTCAGTTCAGAATAAACTCAGCTCTTGATTCTAACTCAAGACTGCAGAGCTTAAAGACCACTGAAAGGCATGGAGGCATGAATTATTAAAGAGAAAACCACAGGCTATAATGTTTTACTACAAGAAGGGTTAAAATAGGCCAGGAGCTGAGAAAAGGGAGGAGATTTTGCAAACAGAGAACCAGAGTAGGCAAAGCTCAGCACACTGCTTAGCCACGAAAATAAGCTTCATACACCCAGGCACAATAAACTAAATACCTTGCATCTGATTTCTTTTAAAAAATGTTGAAAAAAGAGTTAAACATGAGTAGAAGCATCAAAATTAAAGGATGACTGTAGCAGAAGTGTTCAACTTCAGGCTTTAAAAAATAGGAATTTCATGTGTTCCTCTGGATCTTACCTGGTCTCTTCTTGTTCATAGTTTTAAATAAAATCACAGTGACAGATTGTTTGCTGGATTTGCACCTGTTGGCATCTACTCCTCCTCCTTCCAATAACATTGCAAAATACTGCCCTAACCATAATTCTATCAAAAAAAAAAAAAAAAAAAAAGAAGAAGAAGAAGCAGAAACTGAGGTGGATAATGAGAGAAGAGGGTTCAAAACAAAGAAACAATCCTGGATGTGGTTGGTTCCCATCAGTACAACATTGACTTTTTTTTCCCCTATAAAAACACAAATACCTTCTAGTGACAAAATAAAGACCTTCTAGTGCTCACTTTGCAGTGCTACTAGTTGCTGTTTCAGTTCATTTGTGTGTAAGGATTATCAGTGTAGAACTGTGATGTGTCTTGAACCCATTCTTCCATTATGCTAAAACAAAATGTGAAAATCACTGTGAAGACACAAGTATTTTACTCCATAATTGTAATTGCCCAAATTTCTTGTGAATTACTATTTTTCATTTTTGCAGCATAAAGCAGAAAATCAGTGGTTATAACTTAGACATAGACACATCTTGGCACAGCTTCCAGTTTTATGTGTATCCCTCCTCGTCATTTACCTAGAGGAGTTCAGCCACTTGTGTGGAAAATCCTTTAGTAAAAGAACTATTGTTTTGTATGTCTGGTTTTATGGCACTTCACACAGCAAAATCTGCAGTCCCAGGTCTCTGCTATCAGGTCCAAGTCCCATCAATTCAAGAAGCACAGGAGAAGGGAAATCATAGAATGGTTTGCCTTTGTCCATCGCCTTGCTCCCACCACTGATCCAGTAGTACACTTCATATGACCAGGAGCTAAGCCCTCTGGCTCACATCAGGTTATGTCCTCTATAGCCGCCTTATCAAGCAGTAATAATTAGTGTCTCTTTTTACCCATTCTCTTTAATTCATGTTGAAACATCTTCATTGTGATTTATTTATAGCTGTCGTGCAGTGAAAAACTATCTTGCTATAAAAATTCCCATGTGTTGTTTTACCATTAAGGTTCGTCTAGAATGGCCCACGGATCTGGCAGTCAATCCCATGGATAATTCTCTCTACGTCCTCGACAATAATGTTGTGTTACAGATCTCTGAGAACCACCAAGTGCGTATCGTGGCAGGGAGGCCCATGCATTGCCAGGTGCCAGGCATGGATCACTTTCTCCTTAGCAAGGTGGCAATCCACGCCACTCTGGAATCTGCCACCGCCCTGGCCGTCTCACATAATGGAGTCCTGTACATTGCTGAGACCGATGAGAAGAAGATCAACCGCATCAGGCAGGTCACCACCAATGGAGAGATTTCCCTCGTCGCTGGCGCACCAGGCAGCTGTGACTGCAAGAACGATGCTAACTGTGACTGCTTCTCAGGGGATGATGGCTATGCCAAGGATGCCAAACTCAATGCACCATCCTCCCTTGCGGTGTGTGCAGATGGAGAGCTGTATGTCGCTGATCTTGGAAACATTCGAATCCGCTTTATTCGGAAAAACAAGCCATTCCTCAACACACAAAATCTATATGAGCTATCCTCACCCATAGACCAGGAACTCTACTTGTTTGACACCAGTGGAAAGCACCTGTATACTCAGAGCCTTACCACTGGAGATTATCTTTACAATTTTACTTATTCCGGAGATGGAGATATAACCCTCATCACTGACAATAATGGCAATTTAGTCAATATACGAAGAGATTCCACAGGGATGCCCCTCTGGCTGGTGGTGCCAGATGGCCAAGTCTACTGGGTTACAATTGGTACCAACAGTGCACTCAAGAGTGTAACCACACAGGGTCATGAAGTGGCCATGATGACTTACCATGGCAATTCTGGTCTTCTAGCCACTAAAAGTAATGAAAATGGATGGACAACATTTTATGAGTAAGTATATTATGAATATTGGGCTGCTGACTTCATACTGTAATGTCTAAACCATACAAGGCTGGTAGAATTTCATTCCCTGATCTGAATTATTGTCCAAATAAAATGGCCAGAACAGAGCGTATTAGATTTCACATAAAAACAGTAAATGTATTAGACCTTGAATAACCTCCCTCTACCAAGCCAAGAGACAAACAGAGTTTCTGCTGAGTTTTTCTAAGTAATTTGGACAGCCAGTTCTCCTTAACTGTAGTCAGGATTTAGGTTGCATGTTAAGAGAATTTTTCTTGGTTTTGAAAGCCAAGTTCCATCAGATCACAGCTTTTCACTTACTTCCTATGCTGCAATGTCTTTTTTGTTCTTGTTTGGAATGTCTGATGTAGAATGGCAACTGGCAGTGACTATTGACAGCTTACTCTGGAAACAATTCTATAATTAACATGCTGCTCAATTCCGACTGTTGTAATTTTCCTCATTAAGCTTTAAAAGTAGTCTTGAAACTGTTCAGGACCATCCGTGCTCCAAAGAGTATTTTGAGCAGAGAGAAGACAGGATGCATTGAAAAACCTGGAGATGGAAACAACTTGAAGATTTGTACTTTTTTTTCTTTAATATTGTTAGTGATTCCCTGCTTATACATACTGTGAAGACAACACATTTCTGGTGTCAAATGAAAAAAAAAAAAAAGCAAAACTATAGACAACCTAATGAAGAGCATCTAGAAGATGGTCTGCAAATTAATACTGCTGTTGAGAACTCTTTTCCCTCCCTCTTGCTTAGTTCCATTTTTATTTACAAGTCTAGCCTCTTTGAAATGCTCCTTAAGTGCATAATTTCCCATATGGTTTGAATGGTTACATGGAATTGTTCAACTGCCATAATAATAGACCCGTTTCTGGGAATCCAATTTGGCTTGAATAGACAGTTCTCAAAGTTACAAAGTAAAAAAGTTGTTAAAGAAAGAGATTCAAGGAAGGAAAGCTGGCTGGACCCCCGTATCCATGTGTTGATATGCAGTTGCTTTGGTTCTTTCTTTGAAATGTTCCAGGCCCAGTTTCAAACTTCTTTGCTTAATATTCACTGTTACTGCTCCTGCCTTCAAAAGAACTAACGTAAACTCTGATGACGCTTTTGAAATGTTGTTTGCATTCAATCAATGTTCTGCCTGCATTTACTACAGCAATATTTCTCTGTGAATCCAAGTTAATAACCTTCCATCTCTTACATTGAATTTGCTTGAGGGAGGCTTTAGAGAGGAAAAGGAGGGTGTTTTTCACTATAGGAGTGAAGCCAGCTATATTGTGAGGACCATTGTGCTAAATCAAGGAGATATTTTCTTTTTGCAAAGAACCCAGTAGTTCTTGTACTTGAAAACAGATGTAGCCTCAGATAGTGACGCAAACTAAACATTACAGCTAATAATGGTCTGATTTATACCTCACATAATCTTTTATTTTAAGTGTGACTGAAAATATAAAGGAGATAAAATGAGAGAGATGCTCAAATCCAACTTACTCTGTGTATATATTTATAACAGTGATCCTTTATTTCTTGCTGTCCAACAAAATAGAACATTTGTGAAAGTCATCATTCTGGTCATTTTATGCACTTCAGAAGAGTCATAAGAAAGCTTTTTAGAGCTAAGTGGAAGGCAGTATCCTGTAGTGGCTGGATTATGGAAATCTTGACTAGAGCAAGTCAGCACTATATGATAGCACAGCACCGCTGAAAATAGGATTGGGAATGTGCCTTCAGAGATACCTCATCCAAACCTGTGATGAGTTGTCTCTGTTCAACTGTTCCTGACAACTTCT
Source organism: Pitta sordida (assembly GCA_013390025.1). Classification (NCBI taxonomy): domain Eukaryota; kingdom Metazoa; phylum Chordata; class Aves; order Passeriformes; family Pittidae; genus Pitta; species Pitta sordida. The sequence goes on from WEKX01007513.1 coordinate 249,142, forward strand.
GATGCAACTTTATAAAAATACAGGGTAAAAGCCTATATCTGAATTAGTTACCTCAACCTCCCTTTACAGGCAGTGAAGAGAGAGTGCACTTTCAAGGTGAGTTTCTTATGAGTTATGTCGGGTGTCTGCTTTAGGATAAGATGAGACAAGTTGTATTCTTAAAGTTTCTCTCTGCAAAGGCAGTACAGAATGATGAGTTCAGATACAGATGTTTACATTGCAGATGTCTACAATTTGGTCAAAGGCTCCTATCAAAGTTGTCTGAGTTATTTATAAATATTGTTAGTCACAACAGTGTATTTACCTGTATTATTGTTACTGTTAGAAAGCCTTTTTTGTATGCTTATCCTAAATCTTCCATGCTTGAATTGGAGACTATCCCTCTTCATGCTGTCCTGTCCTATCCTATCCTATCCTATCCTATCCTATCCTATCCTATCCTATCCTATCCTATCCTATCCTATCCTATCCTATCCTATCCACTATAGACTTGGAAAGCAGATCAGAGAATTAATGAGGGTTGATTCTGTCCAGGTTTTGCATATCTTACCTGGTAAAAAATTAAAATTAGGCTGATAAAATTAGAAAATTAGTAAATAAAGATGAGATAATTAGCTGGTGCTTGATAAAGTAGGTTTCATTTAAACTATGTTCTTATGCAGTCTAATGCCAGGGTACACATATAACTGGGCTGAGCTTGACTCTCTGGAGTTGCAGGAAGCAAGGCATTAAATTATTCAGTGTGAGCCTCAGCATAATTCCATGGCAAATCTGTCTAACTTGTTGCTTGCATGGACAAACTAAATGACTACACTCACTCATCACACTCTACTTCTAGTGGGTAGTAGGAAGCTGATTTTTTACCCTGTGCAGCATTAATGTGACTAATACTGTCAGTTCCAGTGTTTGCAGTTTATGAAGGACAGTGAAAACTGAAGGCCAGAAAAACTCTACATAAATGCATTCCTGGGGAGAACTAAAACGACTTAATCTATTTATCTCAACCTAAAGGAGACTGGGAATTGTCTAGATCGCAAGTCAGCCAAAACTGTCACCTATAGAGGGACTCTCAGTCAAGTAGAGAAGGCTTGAGAAGGGTAAGGGAAAGCAAAGCTAGAGACATCGAAGTTGACAAGAAGGTGTGATTTTGGAAGGCTAAGATGGCATAACTGATAGAGTGACCAACCATGAAAGCAGTATATTCTTCATTTCTTGGTGTCTTAGATCAGGACTTTGACGCCTTAAAATATATTCTCACCAGATAGAAGATTTGCACATTGCAGTGATGAGTGCAGACATGGCAGGATGAAGTCTAAGTTCCTTGATATCCAAGAAGCTGAAGATGATGTAAACCAAATCAACATTCACTACCTTCAGGTTATTGGTTTCTCTATCAGAACATCAGGAAATGTACACTAAACAAGTTTCAGTGATTTAGAGAAATCCTATGAACATGAGTGGCTGGAAGGTACTGCGAGCAGTTTTCAGTCCTGGCTGAGTGGAAGGGCGAAGTTCATATTTCTGTTTTGCTCATAGCCAAAGAAACAAAGACATCAAATCTGACTCTGAGGAAAAGCTTCATGCTTCTCACATGCTCATAATTGTTATTTATGGGCCAGGGCAAGCAGGACAACACTGCTTAAAAAGTTAAGAGTAAAGTAAATACAGCTGGCAAGTTTACACTGCACTAATGGTCCCATGAAGAACATACTTACAAAATTTACCTTTGCCTGATTGTTTACAGAGTATGATAAGCCAGACACCCAAAGTGAAAGAGCAACGGTGTTGTGAGAGTAGCATCACTATATGTGTTCATCATAGAATCACAATATCTCAGAATGATTTGGGTTGGAAGAGACCTGAAAGAATACTTAGTTCCAGCTAACTTAGCCAGCATCTCTGGTTCTCCTCCAGTTACTGTTCTTACCAGGGCATTTCTTAGCCTTTACCATAAGGCTGCAAAGACCTGTGATGTGTGCACATTGGTGTGACTATGGAGGGGAGAATGCAGGATACACTGATGCAATACTGGAGGTCTGTCTCCAGGGCACAGTAGGGAACCCAGGGCTGGCACATTGTCTCTTCATTTCTATGGAGAAAGGAAGGAGACCGGTGCTGTCTTCATGCAGTGGCAGACTCACAGCACGTACAGCTCTTCCTTTCACACATCCTACACCCAAGCCTGCCCTAACAATCCTGTCTTAGAGAAGTTTAGCTCTGCTTAAGGTTCAGTGTATAATGGTGTGCAGTTTCTCTTTTTGTTTGAGAGTGAGACTTAGCTTCCTGCAGTAATTAGCCTGTCCCCAATGGCCTATCTACAACTACTTTGAGGGTTTTAGCATCATACAGACCTTTCCTGCCTCTGCAGAGGGCTTGACATGAGCTGTCAGTTAATGCAATGCAGTTCAGTTTAGCCAGTAACTGGATTAAAGACTTGCCTTCCCATTGAGCCGGTGACAGTGATAATCAGCAGCAAAGGAAGTTGATCTGAAAACTCAGCCAGGGAAACGACTTCTTGTTCAACTCCTCCAGTAAAAGACAAAGGATGCTGTGTGACTACTTGCTGCTTTGTTGTTGCTGCTTTTCAACCTGACCTGAAAGAAATTGCTACCAGCCTTTACAAAGTTTCTTAGCTGTTTCTGTTTGTCTGCGTCAGAATCCAGAAATTCTTATTAATGGATTTGTTTAAATCAAGAATACAGCAATTATCTTGATTAGTTCACTGAGATGTTATCACTGTACATTAATTGAATTTCCCTCTGAGACAAAGTCAAACCTTCTATGCATTATTTAGGCCAGATGAGGCTGTTTCGCTTAGATCCTTTGTGTGCCCAATTAGTTTTGAAGGTCACCTCCTCCCATACAGACTGAAATACTTACACATAACTCCAGCCAAGCCCAGAAATTCAAAACCTTGTCATGGACTCCCCAAGAAGTGGTTCACAGCTGCCTGGAGGGCAAAAGATCTCATGGAGCCAGATCTTGAGATGAGTGGTAAGGGGAGCTTTGACCTGTAACACTGGATGCTGTTTTACAGAGCACCTAACTCTGCCAAACCTCATATACTGTAATGGGTAGAAGGTAGAAGCCAGCTGGACTGAGCATGCAGGAGGACCATGAATGGCTTCCCAGTGACCCCCTGGGCTCAGCAGAGGTCCGGTTCCAGCATCAGCAGCATTTGGTGCTCAAGCCAATTCCCTGGTCTATGTGACTGTGGTACCAGAAAACACTCAACATGGTCAATATTTACCCCATGGTGAGATGTAGACTCAGTCTGCTTTGCAGTTGGTGTAGACTTTGGGTTTTTTTTCTCTCTTAGTCAAGGGCAGAGTTAAATAAGGCTTATAACCTTCAGAGTAGCAGCCACCTCTTCACTCAGAGAAAGGCTACCTTCCTGCATTAATAACATTCCTTTATCACCTGATGATTTGTCAGGTCATGCACTGGGTTTGACAGGATTTGGTGGTATCCTTGGTTTAGAGTACTTCAAGTGAAGGTCTTGTTCTACTCCTGCAGCAGACTGGAATATGAGAAACATCTTTGGATTTTGCCCTGTCTCCTCTTTTAGCAGGATTTCTTTGTTCCACTTCTTCCACAGTTTCTACATGATAAAATTATGAGATTCTCATCATTCTCATTGTTGCTCAGACACAGCTACACTGAAACTCTGGTAAGTGCCACGGTAAAACAGCACTTCTCCAGTACTCTCACTAAGTTTTGAGGTCATGTTTTGAGCCGTGAGCCTGCACTGAAATGAATGCCTGGTGGCAGAATTTAGTTGCGAACCAAGGGAATTATGAGTATCATAAAAGCTAGAGAGAGCTCTTCATCTTCTTGTTTGGGCAGTCAGAAACTTCAGCAGACCGTGACCACAGTCTGGCCTTGGGTCATTAGGGAGAGGCCTTGCCTTCGTGCATATTTAAGTATTATTGGTTAGTCTGTTACAGATTCATTTTTAGTGTTGTGGTTAATGTTGTTTGAAAAATTGGAATGAGGCAAGCTTGTTCAGGGGCGGCGGGTGCACGTTGGTATAATTGCATGCAAAATATAGTTTGCAAGGTCCGTTTAGACACTGTGGCACTAAATGCAATATTATTATTGTGATTTTTTTTCTGATCTATTTGACTAGCAGTTTTTAAATGCTGATAAAATGTGAAAAAAGCTAAAATGAGGAAACCCAGAGACTCGGGCAAGGAATTGATTTCTGAATAGGTGGTGCTTAGGATGCTCTTTAATTCCCGAGGCCCAGGTCTCTACAAAATGGTAATGTGATAAATGAAAGCTCTGAATGTTTACAAGCCAACAATTAGGCCTCATAAGCATCAAATACCATTTTAATTCTGTGCATCGAACCTTAGCTAAATACATTTCCAGTTGGGAATGGATGACAACAGCTTCCTTTACTGGCCTAGTAATTGTCACTGTAAATGCTGAGGCTCTGCAGCAGGTTTGAATGGGAGGCAGCAGCTGTGTTAGCAGGTGATGGATTCATTGCTCCAAGTGACTGCTGTATGTGCTCCTGTTCTTCAGTTCTTAATCCTGGGGTTTTCAGAGCATTTGGAGAACACAGTCTTAGGCTGTGATGAAAACTGGCCCACTCCTAAATCCCAATGCTGTGGAAACAGGCTGGGCAGCTTAGCTGCAAAATGAGGTGGCTAGGAGAGATTTATGTTACTGCAAATACTAGGGCACACCTGCAGCTACATAAGAGCCAGTCTCTTAGCCTTCCTCTCCAAGCTTAGATGTGCCCTGTACGTGCCTTTATAGGGCTAAAAGCAGAGGTGAAGAGCCAACTCATTTAACTCATTAAGCATATTACCTGTTTGGGGTGCGCAAGTCTTCACATCCCTGGGAGACTGTGGGTTTGTGATACATGAAATCAGGCATATGTTGTGTTAGCTAAATAGAAGAAAAGGGGAAGATGTTCCAGTCCTGAGCAAAACAGAAAAGAGAAACTCCTTGCCTAGCAGAAAATGCTGTGTTGTGTCCATGCTAACTGGCTTCCCACACCTCCTTTTGCATTGCCACTGTAATGCTAGAAGGACTTTTTGTCTGGATGTGTGCATTTTACATTTCATCTGCCACCAACTAAAAATAATAATAGTAACAGTCTGATTGTGCTACCTTCTCACTTTTCTCCCCTCGTAAGGGAGGTCTTGCAGCTGCAAATCAGTGAGCTGTCACACCCAAACCCAGTACCTAGCAGGTCCCTGCCTAGCTGCTGGGCACAGAGAGGTACAGCAGCTCCTGCACATGCAGAAAACACAGTTGGTCCTGGTTCTTTCTGCTGGGGGTTAATGGCGTGACTAAGGAGGTGCCAAAAGTCTAATGTACATGTGCAGACATCTTGAAACAATTCCAGCAGACCATTCCAGACTGTTTTGGCCCAAACGGAGCCTTGTTTCTCAGGATCCAAAGTCCCAAATGGAAGTTTTTGCTTTTGATGAAGTTCTTGATGAAGTACTGTGAGTTTCCTACAGCTGTAAAAATGCAACGATATAAGTGATGTGTATAATACTAAGTCATTTTGAATTTACAAGAAAAATGTGTGAACAAAGGTCTAGGCGCCATCACACTCTTTCATGCCATTTTAACCAAATTTGCACAAGCAGAGGTTACTGGCAGATTTCTCTAGATGCATATTTGCAAATATTACACATTTGCCCAGCAGAGGTAGAGGATCATTTGGGAGCACACTGGGAGCTTGAGGTCCAGGAATATTATAAAAAAGGCACTACTTAAATAGTATATGAAGCAATAATCATTTGACACTACATAATATTATATAAAAAGGCACTTCATATATGCCTTTTAGTATGGGCATGCAGTGATAGGATAAGAGGAAATGGCTTTAAACTGAACAAGAGTATGTTTAGATTAGATAGTAGGAAGAAATTCTGTGTCACGAGGGTGGTGAAGTGCTGACATAGGTTGCCCAGAGAAGATGTGGGTGCCCTATTCCTGGAAGTGATCAAGGGCAGGTTGAATGGCCATAACAACCCCATGCACCGCTATCGGCTGGGGGAGGAGTGGCTCGAGACTAGTGAAGTGGAGAGAGACTTAGGTGTACTGATCGACAGGAAACTCAATATGAGCCAGCAGTGTGCCCAGGTGGCTAAGAAGGCCAATGGCATCCTGGCCTGCATCAGGAACAGTGTGGTTAGTCGGTTCAGGGAGGTNAGCTTTGAGCAACCTGATCTACTGGAAACTGTTCCTGCCCATAATAGGGTGGTTGAAATAAGATGGTCTTTAAGGTCCCTTCCAACCCAAATCATTCTGTGTTTCGATGAATAGAGTTTAAAGAGCTGCGTGTCTGCTGCTGCCTGAGGCTGTTAAACTGGGTATCCACATGGTTTTAAGGTCTTCTTTCCAGCACATATGTGCAACTTGCATGGAGTATAGGTTTTGTGCTGAGTCTCAGCATTCTGCTGAGTATCATTCTGTTAAGATGAAACCTATGACTCACAGGACATTGACTCAGCACTTATCACATGAACAAGCTCTCTGCCCGTAGCCTGGCTTTTGCTCTCTTTATTTCCCTAGCCTCCAAAGCTGCTTCCTTTCACAACTTTATTATAGCTACCTCACCTCTTAGACTTAGGCACAACACATTCATGACATTATTTTTAGGAAATGAATCAGGCTCAATTTCAGGAGCACCTCATTTTAAATCTACATGAAACAATAGAAATAAATCCCTCAGAGCTGCTAATAACACCAAGTCAAAGGTGCCAAATTCAAATTTGTCCTACTGAAATTTTGGATCCTGAGTCTACCCTTAGCAGGTCAAACTGGTTTATATATTGGACTATTGATGTTGTGGTAGAAGGAGTCTGGGATTTACACAACACACCTTCAGTGATAAGAATGTGTTTTTTACTCAAGGGAGAAACTAAATCATGTCCTTGTGTCCTGTTTCAGCAGATGGGGTAGATATCGCCTGTGATGTTTTCTGTTTAAGATTCACATGCTGTTTTAGGAGATGTGCAGATGACTGGAGACACTTCAAGCAAAACACATAACTCTCAGTGCAAACAGAGCAGCCACAAACCTGGAGTAAACTGCTACTGGGAGCACTTTAGCTCTGGCTATTACAAGGACATGCAGTTCAGATCCAGACTGTATGCTGCTAGCTGCTTGGAAAAGCTTTAACTAATCTCTGCCAAACTCCTGCAATGGAGTCCTGATTTCATCCCTTTCTTGTTAATTTTTTAAGGTTTTTTTCTTTTCATTTCACAAATGACTGATTGATTGCCAGGATTTTGGAGGGAAAGGGCAAGGCTATCCACTTTAGTACAGTGGTAAGTGTCCCCACCTGGCGTGTGGGAGACCCGGGTTCGATTCCCGCCAGGGAGACAGTGTTAAGAGTTGGACTCGATGATCCTTGTGGGTCCCTTCCAACTCAGAATATTCTGTGATTCTGTGATTCTGTGATTCTGCTATCCTCTATGCTTGGATAAGCCCATGACTGAGAGACTGACACCGTGGAGGGCCAAATGCTTTCTTTTATCTTACTACCTCTACTTCTGCCTAGTGGGCATGAAAAGCCTCATGTAATGGTGTCTCAAGACCTGAGGGGTGGAGAGACTTGCAGTGAGGCCACCCAGTTAGTCACTATACACTAAATATTAAACTTGGACAAAAATCACCTTTCAACCAGCCCTTCCTTGCACTAAATCACTGCCGATGTATTGTCCAAAGCAAAGTACCAGCATTCTGTTCAAAGATGGGAAAATGAGAATGGAAGATGATAAATTTGTCTTTTTCTGTATAGTGCAGAGGCTGTCCAGTGACTGCTCATGGGTCTCTCTCCTGTCCTGTCCTGTCCTGTCCTGTCCTGTCCTGTCCTGTCCTGTCCTGTCCTGTCCTGTCCTGTCCTGTCCTGTCCTGTCCTCTCCTCTCCTCTCCTCTCCTCTCCTCTCCTCTCCTCTTCTCTCCTCTCCTCTCCTCCTTTCCCCTCCCCTCCCCTCCCTTCTCTTCTTCTTTGATTTGTGCATTTTATTATTAAGTGGGATCTAGTTTCTTATTCCTCAGCTCAGAGTAATCTTGAGGAGAATCATCAGGAGCTCCTCAACCATCTGCTCCCTCCAAGGTCTGATCATCTGTATCCAAATCCCCTCAAACACATTTCATCACCTATTCTTAATAGCATTGGGCAGTGGAGTTTTCAGCACTCCATCTGTTCACCTGCTTGGAGCAACTATGGGCCTCAAGAATGTTCTACAGCTTCTAACCTGAACTTTCCATGTTTCTATTCAAACTGATTACTTTTTATCACATCCTCAGTAGATGTGATGAGCAATTAATTATAATCCCCTTCAGAACATCTACTGTCAGGGTGATATGTTCCCACTTCCGTGCTTCCTCTCTTCCAAATGTACTCTTTTATTTTGGCTTTGCCCCTTAGGTCATGTCTTCTAAGCTTATTATCCCTACAGTATCATTTACATTACTTTGTCAGTCTGAGGAATGGTGCCCTTCACTGGACACTGCTCCACCAAAAGCTCACCACTGGACAGTGCAGGAGAACACATCCTCTCTGCTCACCCACCATTCATTTTGCAACCCCAAATCATATGTTTTCATAATATGATCTTCTTATATAAATCATTTGTAAAAGACATGTGGGCAGGGCTTGAAAAAAACAATTATCACAGATTGATTTGCTGGAATTTTTCTACTGTTTCTCCCTAACTATTTCACAGAATCACAGAATCACAGAATATTATGAGTTGGAAGGGACCCACAAGGATCATCTAGTCCAACTCACCATCTAACACCCGTACAGAGACCGAAAGCACATCCCAGAGTGGTAACACAAACCTAGTTCCCTCACAGTCTAGCAGGCCACTCCGAGCCGGAAGGGACCCAGGATCATCCAGCCCTACACCCCCCAGCTGGACCATGTCACTAAGCTCCTCATCGAGTCTTCTCTTAAACACCTCCAGGGACGGCGACTCCACCACCTCCCTGGGCAGTCCATTCCAATGTGCAATCACTCTCTCTGTGAAAAACCGCTTCCTAACATTAAGTTTAAACCTCCCCTGCNCTACCCTCTGGCAGATCAACATTTGCCCCCAGCTTGGTATCATCTGCAAACTTGCTGATGATGGATTCAATTCCATCATCCATATCATCGATAAAGATGTTGAACAGTACTGGGCCTAACACTGACCCCTGTGGGACTCCACTGGTGACTGGCCGCCAGTCAGATGTTGCACCATTCACCAGCACCCTCTATTTATATATCTTCTCTGAAGCTCTGTCTCATCATAACATCCAACAGGCACTCCAGAGATAAGCCAGTAGAGCTTCCTCCTACCCTCAGGTTCAGACTACAATAGCCTCACTGCAAAGGTCCCTAGCCAAAGCTCTGGTCTTAATTCAGTCTGTGACCTACAGGCACCCTTTTTACAATGCCACAAATGAGAGGCAGGATGGTGTGTTTGCTCTGTCAGCTCAGGGGGCCTCTAGACACAAAAGTCTGCTTCTCTTTTTAGTAAAAGATAGATCCCCCCGGCTTGTTAGGTGCTGTGGGATCTGCATGCATGGAGCATATTTCATCCGGATCCTGGTACATGGGTGTCCAGATCACAGAAACCTTCCCAGACGGTGCTTATGTTGATTCCTTCGCTGGAAAAGCCAAGGACACAGTAGGGGTGAAAACTGGTCTGCTCTTTTCACTTTTAAATCAATCCTTCCAGATGGTCCCAGGAACAGTAAAAGGCGGATGCTGGGGTTTCAGCTGTGCTCAGGGCTTTACACCATGTTCACAGAGGACAGTTCTGTCTGCCTGATGTGGCCAATCTGGCAGGTCCTTGCTGCTACCTTAACATTTAGCTTTTAAAATAAGATAGAAAAAAGAAATAGGAAAAATAAGTTGCTGAAGAGATCAGGACACAACCAGGCAAAACAATTGGTGGCCTTCAGAAACTCCTAGTTCTGCTAGACAGGATGCACAGGCCAGTGCTTTTCTGTGTCACAGTATAGTGGAAGGGAAATTAAGTTACTCTTGTAAACAAAAAGCATAGTGCAGTGAGAAGCATGGGAAAAATATTGTTAAAATATAGGCTAATACTACTTATTTGGTCACTTTCTGTTCTTTGCTTCATTTTCTTTAGCTAAAAGCTGTGATTTTCTTTGCATGAAGCCAAAAGAAGTCGAGACAGTCTGACAGAGTGACAATGCATTTTTCTCTGGGAAAAATCTGGGTTAAGACTTGAAGTCTCAGTCTCTATAGGATGATTCCTGCCTCCCATCCCTCTGTTGATGCTGTTGGCTTCACTTTCCCCTCCCTTTCAGGTATGACAGCTTTGGCCGGCTGACCAACGTGACCTTCCCTACTGGCCAAGTGAGCAGCTTCCGCAGTGATACCGACAGCTCCGTGCATGTCCAGGTGGAAACCTCCAGCAAGGATGATGTCACAATAACGACCAATTTGTCAGCATCAGGGGCCTTCTACACTCTGCTCCAAGGTGAGTTGGGCTACCGTCCCTCTCCTGACCAGGCTGCACACAATCAGGAAACAGGCATCGTCTTGATAATCCCAGCACCAAAAATCACCTGCAACCTTGGTGCCTCAGAGCTCCCCACATGCTGGCACAGACACACACTCACACCTACTTAGCCACATTCCCTAGCACAGTAGTTGTTCTGCAGCTGTTTTTCTGCTTCCCTCCCAGCTGGTCCCCTTGCCATTGGTTCTCATACAGTACAATCCTCCATCATCATTACCATTATTGTTGTAACAAAAAGGGTTGCATAAATCAAGCTTCCAGCCAACTCCTTTGCTTCAGTCTCCTAAAGATTTCTAACTTAACAGTTACTATCCTTCTAGAACAGGCCTCCAGCTGGTTGCTGGAGATCTGATTCTTTGTTCACTGGCTGTTCAAGTGTTGACAAGGAAGCATCCACAAAAATGACCATCCCTGTGCCCAAAAGGTCTGTGTTAGAGCTAAAAAGCTGGTGTGGAGAGGCACAAAGGAGAAAAGAGATGTGGACAGCCAGGACTAGTGGGACCAGTTTGTGGCTGTGGGAAGTGAGCACAGTTCTGCCTGTGGTGGGAAGGTGGGAAGCAGAGGACTGATTAGGTGCAGGAAAAGTGATGAAGTGGGAAAGAAAAGAGGAATAAATAGCAGAGTAGCGCTATGCTGGCATATGGGTAGGGGCAGAACCTGTACTGCACAAAGAATGCCAGCCTGGATCTCCAGCTTCTGAGGCTGAATTCTCCTTAGGATCAGGATGAGCTATCACTCCTGTTCCCTGGGACTTGGAGAAAGGGAAGCAACAGTCAGACTCTGCTTCCTTCACTCCCCAGATCTCATCTACTCATAGTCTGTGCTTGATTACAATGGGGTGTCAAACATCTTTTCACCTTGTAAGGAACAAACTGCTCCAAATGAGACAAGCGTGTTCTCACATCTCTGGTACACACATTTCCCTCACCCCACGTATAACAACATCCAGCTTTCCTAAAAGAAAGTGCCTGTTATGCCTGAGCACTGATTTTCCTCCTTCTGGAAAGGGCAGCTGAGAGGGTGCTAGCCCTCTCAAGTTGTCCTCATTATTCCTGTAGGGAAACACAATGGTTTTCTTATTCTTTACTTGACCTTGAAAGGCAGATCCAACCTACCCCACCCCATTCCTTTCACTTGCATTAAGACATGTAGCAACTGCACAGACATAAGGTTAGCTTCACCTCAAGAGCCTAATTAAGCAATAGAACCCACTGTTGGGTGCCCTTCAGTGAGAAAATTGACTGTGATGTGATTTATACGCTCAGCGCTGAAGGCACAGTTACATAATGGTGTCACAGTCAGTTCTCTCATTGGCCTGCCCTCTGGCACAGGGACATTCTGGCCATTAGGACAGGCAGAATTACAAATAACTTAACCATCTTCAGAAGTATAAAATTATGGAACTGTTTGGACCTGAAGAATCTCATCTTAAAACAAAGGTCTGGAAAATGTCCCAGGAGAGGTGACTTGGTGAGCCGAATTCTTGGTGAACGTTTCAGGAAACCTGGATCACACTGTGAACGGGTGAGATATGAGAAGACATTTTCAGAAGGTTACAAATTCCTATATGATGGATTTATGAGTTTCTACAACAGGCACATCAGCACCTTTGTCTTCTGGACTAATGAGAAAGTGAGCATTTGTTCAATGCCAAAGTAGGGCAGTAGTGCCCTAGTGCCAAAAGTAGAGCCCTAGAGCAGCCTAAAATGCGGCATCCAATGGCTAATGGATTTCATGTAGCCCTTGAGAAATGCCTTCCAAAGCCAGGGAAGTCTTTTCTTGGGAAAATGTTGCAAGTAGAGGAATTGCATTCCCAACACTGTACCACACTACTGGTGGCAATAACCCTTCTGTGGTGCTTATGTAATGCAAAGGGAACATCACATGTCCAGTGAATTCCATGCAAATCTTCAAGCTTTCCCCTGCTTCTGGGTGAAGAATAAAGGAATGAGGAATATATTAGCTATGGAGAGATAATTCACCGATTTGATTTAAAGCACATATCTTAGCACTTTATCGCCAAATCAAGCATCCAAGAGAAGTGTGACAATCAGCTTACTGCAGCCCTTCTCTCCATTTGCAGACTCAGTCATGGAGTGGGGTTGATCTGGCTCAAGTCTATGTCAAAGACCATCAACTTACATACTCAGTGGTAGAGCTAAAATACTTGTTTCTGCATTGTGGATCACTGCTGTATGTTTATGGCAAAGTCCTGTGCTTCAGCAGTTTCATGGTATCACTACTGTGCAGAGTAAGTTGAGTGGTGGTTCTGCTGAGGTCACTGTGGCAGGACTCCAGCTGACTACAACAGGAGCAGGATGAGACCCACATAAAACAAGGGACCAATTGGTGTCAGGCTTCCTTCCCTAATTATATCAAATTTTGTTCTTTGCTGATCTCTTTCATCCGGACAAGAGATGATAATTTCGCTGTGATCTTGTTTCCTGCTGAGCTATGGCAGAGCTTAAAACCTAACTTGTCTCAGAATGGAAAACATTTTGTGTGAATTCTTAATGGGCATTTGTATTCACAATTAGGAATTTATGGCAGCCTAGGAGAAAGAAACAGTAATATTTTCCTGCTTTTGACGAGCTTCAGATAAGGCAGTCCTTGTATAATATGTTTTTAAAGCCATTCTACACAGAGCAAGTCTCATGCTTTCTTCCCCTTCATGAGCTCCTCTCTGCAGAGAGAAATGCCAGCTGGAGATTCAAAGGATGGGCTTTCAGCCGCCTTGATTCCTGAAGGACATGGAAGAGAAATTGTTTTTCTGTTCCACTCCTGAACTCCCAAATGCTGGCCTCAAAATCTACTGATCTTTCGAGAGCTAGTGAAGGCCAGATGTATGGATACATGTGGGAGCTTAATGCCTCTGCTTTCTCTCCAAACATGAGGACTTCAGTTGCCTCCTGAAAGCTTTCCCAAGGGAAAGGGTTTGGCTGTTGTTTGGGGAACTGGTTAGCATTAACTTGCTGTGCAATTTCCTGTCATTTGTGAGACAGCAAATAAGCTGAGGAAAGTAGGTGGCCCCACTTTTTCATAGATTGTTGTGGAATTGTGATCTTTAGGATGTAAAAGCATGGAAAGTTTTCAATCAGACTGATTTAAAACAAATATCTCACCACCCAGTGTTTTAGCCTAGAGGAAGAGGTTTGAACTCACATCCTTTGCTAAGGTATTACACAGTTTTTTCACTGTTGCCACTTTTAACCTGTGTAAGATTTTATGCAAGAATTTGAGGTGCAGAACCTCATCAGAATGAAAAGGAGATTGTCTGTATTTACATTCCCTGATGAAACTGTTTTGGTCAATCTGAGTGGGATTGGTATGTAACAGAGAGGATTTGGTTACAACCATCAGAAATCCTGATGCGACCTGGGTGAGGAAACAGATGAGAAGCTGGAGCTATATCATCAAAGATCAGCAAAGTTCTTTTCTCTGTCTTCAGACCAAGTCCGAAACAGCTACTACATCGGTGCTGATGGCTCTCTCAGACTGATTCTTGCCAATGGCATGGAGGTGGCCCTGCAAACCGAGCCGCATCTGCTGGCTGGGACTGTCAACCCCACGGTGGGGAAGAGGAATGTCACCTTGCCCATTGACAATGGCCTCAACCTCGTTGAGTGGAGGCAGAGGAAGGAGCAAGCAAGAGGGCAGGTCACTGTCTTTGGACGTCGGCTGAGGGTAAGTGAGAACCGTGAGGAGGTTTAGCCTCAACTTCCCATCTCATCAGTTCCCAGTCTCATAGTGGAAAGGGATGGAGCTGATTTGTATGTTCTACAATAGGGATAAATCTTCAGGACAGAGAACTGGCTTTTCATCCTCAGTGGCACAACCTTTATGACTGGAATATTTCCTTATGTCTCATGTACAGATGTTCCCTTAGCCATCATAGGTAGTACTGCTGGTCTCCCTACAAGACCTCTCCATCACCAGGAGTGCATGACCTCCCATCAGGCACTGCAAGTTTAACCATCATCTCAGGGCGTTTAAGGAAGCAAGAGGCAGTCATATCTACTAAATATCTCCCCAGTTAGAATAGGTGTTTTCTACTAGTGCTGCTGGCACTAATAGAACAGAGCACTGAAAGCTTTCTAAGCGTATCAGGACAGGCTGAGAGAGTTGTAGTTGTTCGTCCTGGAGAAAAGAAGGCTTGAGCACCTTCTATTACATAAAGAGACTCCAAAAGAGCTAGAGGGACTTTTCACAAGGTCATGAAGTGATAGAGAAAGGGAAGTGGCCTCAAACTGAAAGAGGGAGGGGTTAGATCAGATATTAGGCAGAAATTCATTAATGTGAGGGTGGTGGGGCACTGGTGCAAGATGCCCAGAGATTATGTGGATCCCACATCCCTGGAAGTGTTCAAGGCCAGGCTGGATGGGGATTTGAGCAACCTGGCCTAGTGGAAGGTGGCCCTGCCTATGGCAGCGGGGTTGGAACTGTATGATCTTTAAGACCCCCTCCAGCCCAAACCATTCAGTAATTCTATATTTACTGTTCATTGGGAAACCTCCAAAAAAATCTCTAGATTTCTGAAATTTGCTAATCTGCAGAACCCATTGAAGAGCTGGGCTTGCAAGGCATTGCACCACAATTGTCATTGTTCCCTGAGGTGCTTCAAGTGGCTCCAGCCTGACAGTACTCTCTCCTCCAAGAGTGCCCGTACCTTTCTGTGCTTGAGACTGATGTGTTTTGAAAACATTGTTTCACACAATGCACCTCATACTTGTCAGGGCTGTTTAAAGATCTTGCCCAATAAGCCTGTAATTCATCTGCCAACTATGACAAGGCTGGGAACTTGTAATAGCAACTCCTGTGCAGTCACCCTGTACCTTGCTAGTCTCAGAGTCATGGGCTTATGAGCTGTTCCTGGGAAGCTGCTCAGCACCTGGCAAATTCAAACCCACTGAGAAAAATGCTTAGTGCCCTGTAATGCCACCATAGCAAAAGTACTGCAGCTATTTATTCACGCTTAAGCTTTGCAGTAAATATCAATGCTCTGGTTTCAGGATGTATTTCTCAGTCCTTGCTCTTTACCTCTCCCTATTCCCTGCTGCATGACCCCTGCCACCTTGGTGTGGTTTTTTCCATTCTCCCATTGCTCACACTTGTCAAGAATTTCTCTTTACTCTCCCCACCCCAGCTGCTGTTCTTTTCCCACTGTCTATAGCCTCGTGTTTTGTTACCAGGAAAAAACTGAAAACAGCAGTGAAAGCTGAAGCTGCTTCTTCAGTGTGAACTGCTGTGTATCAGCAGATCAGTTGTCATAACCCTTTTTGTTTGGTTTGTCTTGGAGACTTTATTATATTTGATTCTATTTTATTTTATTATTTTATTGATTTTATTTTAATAACCAACAAAATTTTCAGACAGGTCTCCTAATCAGAGGGCCTTCTGAAATCTGCAGCTGTATGACAGCTATTTGGTGTTCAAAGCAGTTTCCACTTATTTCCTGTGTCAGTTTTATCTTTCAAAATTTTTGCAGTAGGTAAAACACAGAGTGTGTCTGTTTTATATTGTACTCCAATTGGAAAAACACTTGCAAAATGAATTTTCAGGCTGTTTACTCATATCCCTATAAATCTGCCAGCATTTTTTCACATTTTCAGCCTATCAGGGCCCTTCTAGTGAAGCAGAAGTGCCTCTTACATAACTCAGTTATGCCTCTGTTCAGAGGTTCAAAGTAGCTGAAGGTGTACAAGATATTTTAAGCTGCCTGTCTGCACCTGCATGGCAGCATCTGCACCCCTAATACAAAAACCTGCAAGGTGCTAATTGCCTCCCATGGGATTGCACAGCATTTAACATATTGTCTGTGTCATGTTCTCTTTCTTCACACCAATAATTGCTGCATTCCCTGGCAAGGAATAAATTTAGGGAAGTTAAGTTCAACATGTTTTTCTTCATTTGGGGAAATATCATTTTCTACTATATGTGACTAGATTACTACTTTCCTTCTCCCTCACTCCACTGCTCACATGAGACAGCAAAAAAGACATGGTGCTTCATGGGGAAAGAACATCCCACAGAGGCTGGAGCATCATTCCATGAAGCCTTTGAAGTGAGGTCAGCAGGATCTAGACACTGTAAAAGAGTAATCCTTCCTGCTGCATCACATGGATACGCATTTTATGAGTTGTGCCTCTTCCTCTCATGGTTGCAATGTTCTTTGGGACTGACAGCCTTTTGCCATGAGCTTGATCAGCTCCCAGCACGATTAGGCCAGTTTCACAGATGCTTCCTTGACCCTTCCTAGAAAACAATACAATATACATGGGTTTTGTTACAGACATAAGGCACAGGGCACTTGACCAGACAGCTGTAAAGCAGCACAGATAAAGCAGCGTCTTTCCCTTCTATCCCATACACCCCATGGAAAGTTGTGATGCTTTATCTACCCATGTAGTAGTGAAATTGTCTCAGGTTGAGACAGTGGGAGGGGTTACTTATCAACAATGGACAAGAGAATCATTAGAGGTGTAACAAGATTTATTAAAAATATAAATGAAAATGTATGTATGTAATATGTATACTAACTGAATATAATACCAGCAATAGAGGATAAAGGAAAAACAAACCAGGACATAAACCAAAACCCCAACAAAATCCAGAAACCACCTTGTAGCCCTGGCCAAAAGAAACTATCCCCCCACACGAGCCATACACACCAAAAACCACAAACTAAAACTGATAACAAAAGGATTCAAAGGTAGATCTGTTCATGGCCGGTGGGTAGGGGCTCCTGAAACAGCAGCAGCAGGGAAAAGGCAGGAGGTCAACAGGAAAAAAGGTCCAGCAGCGGCAGAGTCCAGAGACAGCTGATTTGCAGGGACTGGACCAGCGGTAGGCTTGCAGGCAAGGCAGGAGCAGCAGGGGGAGGGGGACCACCAACCTAGAGGGACAGTTAGAGGTTTCCACAAACGGCTGGAGCCAGCAATGGTGGTCCACTGATGTAGAGGGCAGCTCACAGCACCTTGTCTTTGGGGAGTTGCAGAAGAGAGAGAGCAATTTGTAGCGCACTGGGATTTTAAAACCCTCCTCGCCATTCACACTTCCATTTCTCCAGCAGCCAATGAAAAGCAGCTCCAACACATTAAGCCTCTTTCCTCATTCCTACCTACTCCAGAAGAGATAAGGCTTGGCAGCATCTCCACGATGGCTCAAGATAGCCGCTGCCATATGCTCAGGGGTTCTGCCAGCCCAAGAACCTCTCCCGGCTTCACCACCACAGTGCCAGGGCAGCCACACAGCTATTTGCCCTGCTAGACCACAGCACCATGACTCCCCATTGGGGAAGCGGTGGCTGTGCTTCCCTTCTTCATTCACAGGGCCAATGTGCCAGGGGGAGCTTTCTCTGTGGCACGTGCTCCTGCGGGGCCACGGGAGGTCAGCCCCTGCCTGCGCGTGCCAGCCGAGACGGGGGTCCCGGGGTGCCCTGAAAGGCACCACTGGCCTGCTCCGCTACTTGCTCCAGGCCAGCTGTGCCGCCTGTGCCTCCCTGCACCATGGCTGGTACAGGTGGGACCCCAGCCGCACTTGACTCCAAAGAAAAATGGAGGAAAAAATTCACTTGCAGACAGGTACACTCCAAAACCATCTTAAAACCTAACCCATGACATTGTTCATCCCTGAATGTTTATAAAGTCGGGTCTCCTATACCACAGTACCGCGGGTGTGGTTCCTCCCCCGCAAAGCCCTCTGTAGAATGGAGGGCTACCCACGTAGAATGGCAGCTCATTATTATGCAAATTTGCCCCACGCACTCACACGGCCCCCCAGCACTCTGGCACTGTTTTGGCACTGCCCTGCTGTGTATCAGTGTTTGTGTCGGCACTTCCTGGCACCTGCGGCCACCCCACACTGGGAAAAAACCCTATTCCGCTTGGCTGGGGACACTGATGCGGAGAGGCGCACGCATCGCCATTCAAGTGTCTCTCTGGATGGGTAGACCTAGTCTCTCCATACTCGGGGTAGTCATCCACCCCAAGAAAGTCTTGGACACCACGGCTAACTTGAGAGTGTGTAGATCTTTCATAACTGCACGAAGCCTCCTCGTTCAGAGCAGAGCAGGAGGGGAGCCAAGCCAGGGCAGGCCCTGCGGGACGTGAGCCATGGATGGGTTTATCTTTGCCAGAGGCAGAGTTAACTTAGACAGCTTTCCCCAATAACTCCCTCAAATGTGTCACTAGGACCCTATCTCAGTTGTGTCTGTCTGTTGTGTGGAGGGGCTTGGACTGGGCAGGGCCAGCTCCGTTGGTGGAACCTCTGGTGTTAATCAACCAGGTGGACTCAGCTACATGTTGGTCCCACTTCTTGAAAGTCCTCTCACCCAATGCTTTCAAGAGGGTTTTGAGAAGCCCATTACATCTCTCAACCTTACCAGAGGCCGGTGCATTGTAAGAAATGTGGAACACCCACTCAATACCATGTTCTCTTGCCCAGGCAGCAACTAGGCTGTTTTTGAAATGAGTCCCATTGTCGGACTCAGTTCGCTTGGGTGTACCATGTCACCACAGCAGCTGTTCCTACAGGCCCAGGATGGTATTCCAAGCCGTCGCATGTGAGACATGGTACATCTTCAGCCTTCCAGTCATGTCTTCCACCATGATAAGCACGTGGTCCTTACATTGGTGGGTCTTTGGCAGACTGATGTAATTGTCCTGCCAGGCTTCTCCATACCTATACTTGCTCCACCTCCCACCATACCACAGGGGCTTCACCTGTTTGGCCTGCTTAATTGCAGCACAGATCTTGCAATCATGAATAATCTGGGAAGTAAGATCCATAGTTACATCCACCCCTCAGTCTCATGCATCACTACCCTGGTGACCCGAAGCATCATGGGCCCATCTAGCTAGAAACAACTCTCCCTTATACTGCCAGTCTAGGTCCACCTGTGACACTTTGATATGGGCTGCCTGGTCTGCTCGAGCATTATTGCTGTTCTCCTTGTTTGCTTGACTCTTGGGAATGTGTGCATCGATATGCCAAACTCATGAGTCAGTGTAAAGATACAGTTTTGGCAATCTTGCTAGTTTGGCAATGTCCAATGCTAACTGCACAGCCTTAAGCTCAGCAAGCTGGCTTGACCCACCTTCCCCATAAGTAGCCTCCACAGCTTGGCATGTCAGGCTTCACACAGCAGCCTTCCACCTTCGTTTCATCCCTACTAGTCGACAAGAGCCATCAGTGAAGAGAGGGTACTCCTCATCTTCTGGCAGCTGATCGTACAGCGGGACTTCTCTTCCTCGCCATCATCTGTCAAATTAAAGTTCTCACCTTCAGGCCAGTTAGTGATGATCTCCAAGATCCCAGGTCAGTTGGGACTTTTGATCAGAGCGTGCTGCTTAATCAAAGCAACCCACTTGCTCCAGGTGGCGTTAGTGGCACGTTGCGGGGATGGGGTCTTCCCTTTGAACATCCACTCCTGGACTGGTAGCCGCAGTGCCAGGTGGAGCTGTGTCTTAGTGGCAATCACCTCCAAGGCTGCCTGGATCTCTTCATAAGCTGCTAGGATCTCAGTGGGCTAAAATGATTATAACTTGGGCCTCTGCTCCCATGGCCCTGGCGCTCACAGACACAGACACAGACACAGAATATTATGAGTTGGAAGGGACCCACAAGGATCATCTAGTCCAACTCACCATCTAACACCCGTACAGAGACCGAGAGCACATCCCAGAGCGTAACACCAACCTAGATGCCTCACAGCCTAGCAGGCCACTTCGAGCCGGAAGGGGCCCAGGGTCATCCAGCCCTACATCCCCCAGCTAGACCATGTCACTAAGCTCCTCGTCCAGTCTTCTCTTAAACACCTCCAGGGATGGCGACTCCACCACCTCCCTGGGCAGCCCATTCCAATATGCAGTTACTCTCTCTGTGAAACCTTTTTTGGATTCCTGCATTTAGCCTTTTCTTTGTCCTTAACTTGGATCTCTCTGTCTTGAGCTTCCAGAATATGGATGGGCTTTTTGTCCCACTTAGCCATGTCTTCCCCACTCTGGATAAGGAAGTACCACAGGCTAGTCCGATATGAGGGTCCTCCCACTTGCACACAGGGACATCTGACCTGTACAGGCACAACCACAAGCTTGTTGTGCTGGGTCTGTAACTGCTGGAAATACTCAGTGATGGTATTGGCCACCAACTTACAGATATTGTCAGCAAGAGTCCAGGCTCCCTCAATTGCTGAGCCTGCACATAGGACTCCAATCCCAGCAACAGAAACCTTTTCCATATCTCAGGGGTGAAGCAAGCTGGAACTACAGCAACACAGTGATCCTGGACCACCATTGAGGATGCTATCCAGAGGCTGAGAGAGCATGTGATCTTGAGCCACTTTTCACATGATCTCCACAGTTCCTGCAAGATGTTGAGGTCTGGATACGGCCACCTCAACAGTTTTAACAATACACTGAAGAAATTGCTTTGTAGGCAGCTATTTATAATGTGGATCTTGTTGACTCCTGGAGTTCTAATTGCAGAAGTATTTTTTATATTAACCTTCTGCTGAAGGTTACCAGGGTGTTTTCATGGGAATTCTCCCCTTTTTGTGTTCATGTGCTCCCAGGGAGATCACTGCATGTTGTTTAATTATGATTTAAGTTAAGGAGTGCCATAGGAAGCATTGTAGAAATGAGAGATGGTGGTGTTTATGCTCTTTCTTTTCCAGAGCAAGCTAAGGGATTTATAAATGTACTGTGCAACGTGAGTTTGGAGTTAAAATTATTCTTTCATACAGTTAGAGGGGATGTGAAATCCACTGTGTACTGTGGATTTAAATTTACCCTGTTTTGATCCTGTGCTGATCACAAACCTTGTCAAATGCTCTGAGGGGCAAAACCTTTTTGCAGGAGCCATTAAGACTCCATTCCAGAGTAAGGTCTCTAGGATGTAGGATGGCACCTTATTTAGCTGCTCACCATAAAACACAGTTATTGGACTGAAGCCTGCAGCACTGTCAGTTCTTCTGCAGGAAATTTACTTCTATACAAGGCATGCCCCTGAAAAATGATGAAGAAAATTTAGGCCCTGTTCAGAGACTGCTAGCAAAGTAGGGTTCACTTTGCCTGTCACCTTCAGGGTTGACTGTTGGCACTGCAGGACTTCTCAAATATAGGTGGCATTAAACTGAGAGATTAGGAGAAAACAAATCATTAAAAAAAAGCATCATGAAAGGGGAGACTGTTTCCAACTAGTCCCATAGACATTGCTTACCAAAGCATGGGGAGGGTGGAACAATTTAGGGCACCAAAAATGGGGTACAGAGACTTAGCATAGTGGTGAGTGTCCCCGCCTCTCATGCTGGAGATGAGGGGTTCGATTCCCGACAGGGAGACAGTGGTGCCTTTTAAGAGTTGGGCTTGATGATCCTTGGGGGTCCCTTCCAACTCAGAATATTCTGTGATTCTGTGATTCGGTGTGATACGAGCTAAAGAGCTATCCAGGGACCTGTTATTTGGTCCTTACAGTCCAGTGAATGGCACTGCTGCTACTGTACGGATCAGGAAGGCCCCCTTCAGCCTGGAATGCTGTCCCAGCCCTCGAAGAGCTCGTTCCGGATTCTTGACAAAGACCATGAGCAGAAGAAGCTGCAGCTGCCAAACTGGAGCTGCTTTGTGAATAGCTGGGAGGCAGAGAGTTAGAAATGCTATACCTTCCTGCTTTTCTTTTTTTTTTCCCAAGAAATTGACACTCCTATTTCTCTCTATTTCTCAGCAAGCACCTGCGAGATACCAAAATGCTCTTAGCTACACCTGTGCATCTGTACTTACAGTTTTGGTACCTTTTTATTTGTTTTCCGGCTTCCCTATTACACCGGGCGGTTGGCTGATTTCTTCTCTCTCCCATTGCACATTTACATTCTATTTCACACGTATCTAATTAAAGCATTGTCTACCTTTCTACAATGTTTCTTTCCTCAAGAAAGAAAAGCAAGCACCAAACTCTGGTTTATTGACTGAAGCTGAAGGGCTGAAAAGGGAACTGCAAAACAAGTCAGCCTTTTGGAGATTGAAATTAATGCAGGAAGAATCTGCACCTTTCTGGAAAAGAGAGGTTTACTAACTGAAAGAGGTTCAGAAGTGGTGAGATGGAGAAAGAGCCATCTTCACTAGCAAGCTCATACTGAGAATGTTGGTTTTCATCCTTGCTCAGTACTTTGCTGCTATGGTGATGTGGCTTTGTAAGTCTCCTTACACACGCAGCTAAACATGAGTTGCATTATCAGCTCCTTTTTGTATTGCTGTGCACTGCAATCCCTGAATCAAAATGTATTCCTGCTCTTAGCTTTGAAGTAGATACCTTTGATCTTTGGAGATGCAAAAGCACTGGAAGTATGAGGAGTACAATTATACCACTCTGAATAGCACGAGGACAATGAAGTTAAAACTCTGGTTCTCACAGGAAAGTTTCTGCTTTATGTAGCATCTGCAGTGGTCAAGGCCTCCATGTTTCACAGAGCCACAGAATATGCTGAGTTGGAAGGGACCCACAAGGATCATCGAATCCAACCCTTAGCCCTGCACAGAACCATCCCAAAGAGTCACATCATATGCCTGAGAATAGCAACCAAACGCTTCTTGAGCTCAGACAGACTTGGTGCTGTGACCATTTCCTTGAGGAGCCTGTTCCAGTACCCAACCACCCTCTGGGTGAAGAATCTCTTTCTAATACCTAACTTAAACCTCTGTGTGATGATTCTAGTTAACTTCTGGCAAGTTGAAGTTCCCCATAAGGAAAAGGACAGTTGACTTGAAAGTGTCCATTAGTGCCTCAAAGAATAAATAATTCATCATTATCCTGGCTGGGAGCTCTATAGCAGACTCCCACAATGACATCTACATTATTTATTTGTCCCTTGATTCTTACCCAGGGGCTTCCAACTCTGCCACTGCCAACTATGAGCTCCATACATTCTAAGGTACCTATTACACACAGGGCCATCCCTCAGCCTCCTCTGCCTTGCCTATCCCTCCTGAAGAGCCTGTTACCATCCAATAGGTCACTCCAGTCACAGGACTCATCCCACTAGGTTTCAATTATGTCAATGATGTCAAATCTCTGGGACTGAGCAAAAGCTTCAAGCTCCTATTGTTTGTTCTTCATGCTGTGTGCTTTAGTGTAGAAACATTTCAGGTGTGGTACATTTTAGCTTATAAAGCAGATTGAGGGATCCTGTTAGTGTGCGTTTTCGCACACCATCCCATCGCTCATCACTGTTGAGTGCCTTTCCCCCTTGAAAGGTGGGGTAAAGCTCTATCAATGAACCCCACTAGCTCCTGCATTAGAACTCTTTTTCACCTTTGAGATAGGTGCATCCCATCAGGTGTCAGTAGACCAGGTGTTGAGTAGATCATCACCCAAAGTTTTTCTGATTTCACCAACCTCAGAGCTACTCATTGACCTGACAGATCTGTTTATTCTTATAAATATTATTCCTTGTTACCAGAAGGATTGAGGAAATCACTACCTGTGCTCCTAACTCCTCTACTATTCATCCTGGGGCCTTGAAGTGTCTTTTGATTGCCCTTGGACTTCTCTTTGTTATTTCATCACTGCCAGTTTGAACAGCAAATAGTAAATTAGAGTGTTCTATTAGACAGTAGTTTTCCAATAATGTTGCTTATCCAAGCCACTGGGAGACAGCAGACTTCCCTGTGAGTTAGGTTCAGTCTGCATATCAGACCCTTCATTCCCCTTAGGAGTGAGTCTCCTACTACAACTACCCTTCTTTTCCTGTTACCAGAGAAGGTCTTGATGGGGAGTGCAGATGGTGTTGTTTTCAGAGGTCCCAGTACCCCAGAAGGACTTTCGCTCACCTCACCAGTTGTCTGGCCTTCCAGTGCCAGAGCCTCATATCTGTTGAAGGTGCCAGTCCTACCTGTCAAATTTTGAGAAGAAGGAACCTTCCTCCTGGTACTTGCAGTGATTTGCTTCCAGCCTTCATCTTTAACAGACCCTTGACTAGCAGTCCTTTGAGTAATTACTCTGGAGGATTCTGAGTTCACCTGCTCCTCCACTACAATGGAGGTTCAAAACTCCTGAGAGTCTTGAGAGTGTTGCATCCCTGAAAATAATCAGTGTCTCTCTGGCACATTCGCTCAAATATAAGAAGCCTGTTCACTTCTTCCTGTAGCTCCTTCACCTGACAACACAGCGATTTAATCTCAGGGGAAAGGCTTAACCTCCAATGCCTGCAATAAACTCAGAGAAAAACTCGGTTTTCCGCAATGTTGACACAACATCCATCTCTTTTCTACAAGTGTTGTTTTTTGATATGTATGAAAGCAAAACACACTGTATCCTAGGTTTGATAAGCAGAGTATCTTGTAAATATTCCTTGCAACTTGTCGTTCTATGTTCTGCAGGTTACATCTGCTGCAGCAGTCTTAAACCGAGATTTGGGGTATGAACAGTATCCCTTTACTCTGATGCTGTTTCAAACGTGCCATTCTTCTGCCTCTCTCATCACTGAAGTCAACAGAAGCAATGTTAGGACAAGTGTACTTTAAAAATTACCTCTTATCCAGAGGCAGTGAACAGCTAGATACTTTCTAGTGTGGTGTACAGAGGTGTTTGGTGAAACAATGTTGGTCTTTCTAACTTAAACCGTTTCCAACTTCCTAATTCTTCATCTCTTTCCTGTAGGTTCACAACAGAAACCTGCTGTCCCTTGACTTTGATCGTGTGACAAGGACAGAGAAAATCTATGATGACCACCGCAAGTTCACACTCCGCATCCTCTATGACCAGGCAGGGAGGCCCAGTCTCTGGTCACCAAGCAGCAGACTGAACGGGGTCAACGTCACCTATTCCCCAGGAGGACACATTGCAGGGATTCAGAGGGGCACAATGTCAGAAAGGATGGAGTATGATCAGTCTGGCAGAATTACATCCAGGATCTTTGCTGATGGCAAATCGTGGAGTTACACTTACTTGGAGAAGGTAAGAATCCTCTTTCTGCTCAGAGATTATGCATTTGAAGCACATGGGCTTTACTCCTTTGACGTCAGTGCAGCTGCCGTCCTTCAAATCAGCTAGTTGCTGGTCCTTATGGTCCAATACTCCTTTTCTGTTCACACTAAGGTGCACATAATAACTTTGATGCCAGACCACCACAGAACAATTGAAAATTGTCTGAGAAGTTTCTTCCCAGTCATGTTGAGAGGAGACTTAATTCTGTGAGGCTTTCCTTTGCTGAGTTAACTGCAATTTAAAATATGTTCAAGTCAGCATAGTAGGAATTTCCTGTAGGATTTTCCATATGAAAACAACTCATACAGTCTGACTCTTACTTTCTTTGAGTGACCTATTTCTGCATTATAGGAAATATATGTAACTAAAAGGTGTGAGGCATGAATCCAGCCACACTGTTGTGGCACATTTTTTAATGTTTTCTGGAGTCTGCAGTCTGTAGATTGGCATATATTGCTATATACCTGGGGCTGGATTTTTTTATTCCTGATTTTTTTATAGTGTCTGTCTCTAGAACAGTTTAAGGAAACTGTAGTACCATATCTTTTGAAAAGGAAAAAGCATTGACTTAGTCCTTGTGTTATACAATCTATGTGGATTTTCATTACAAGAAAAAAAATTCCAGAGCAAATAAGCATGCAGGCAAAAGTTAAGAATGAAAGGATAATAGAGGACAAGATGACACAATTAATTAATTCAACATTAGAAGGTGTTGGGGGATACTTTTTCAAGCATTGTTTAACTAGCTCTACCAATTTTATTTGTTTAGTGTGTAACACCTAGTGAGAATTTGGGTAGAGACAGTCAGGTACAGTATTGATTTGAGCAGCTGAGCATTCTGAGCTTAGACTTTCCTCACTGTATTGACTGCTTCTTTGTCTGACCTACTCCTATCTGGAGATACTCGATATGGTTACAACTGCTTGCCTCTCACTGTTTAATTCTGTGGATGCAGAGATTTGTCTCAATTGCCCTGCTCTTTGGATTGAAGAATCTTACAAGTTTTGTGGGCGTATAATCTTGCTCAATAAACAGGAATATAATCTATACTTTTCTTCTTCCCATTCAGTCCATGGTGCTGCTCCTTCACAGCCAGAGACAGTACATTTTTGAGTTCGACAAGAATGACCGGTTGTCATCAGTGACCATGCCCAACGTTGCCCGTCAGACTTTAGAAACCATTCGTTCCATTGGCTACTACAGGAACATTTACCGACCTCCAGAAGGCAATGCCTCAGTAATCCAGGATTTCACAGAGGATGAGCAGCTCCTCCACACTTTGTACTTAGGCACAGGAAGACGTGTCATCTACAAGTATGGAAAGTTGTCCAAGTTAGCTGAGATGCTTTATGACACGACAAAAATCAGTTTCACTTATGATGAAACCGCTGGGATGCTGAAGACCATCAACTTGCAGAATGAAGGGTTCACCTGTACAATCAGGTACAGACAGATAGGACCCCTCATTGATCGGCAGATTTTCCGTTTCACTGAGGAGGGCATGGTGAACGCACGCTTTGACTATAATTATGACAACAGCTTTCGAGTGACCAGCATGCAAGCAGTCATCAATGAGACACCTTTACCTATTGATCTCTACAGGTATGATGACGTGTCAGGCAAAACTGAGCAATTTGGTAAATTTGGAGTAATTTACTACGATATCAATCAGATTATCACCACCGCTGTCATGACTCACACTAAACATTTTGATGCCTATGGCAGGATGAAGGAGGTTCAGTATGAGATATTCCGGTCTCTCATGTACTGGATGACTGTGCAGTATGACAACATGGGGAGAGTGGTTAAGAAAGAGCTGAAAGTTGGCCCTTATGCAAACACAACTAGGTACTCATATGAATATGATGCTGATGGCCAATTGCAAACAGTATCTATCAATGACAAACCACTCTGGCGTTACAGCTATGATCTAAATGGAAACCTGCATTTGTTGAGCCCAGGAAATAGTGCTCGCCTTACACCGCTCAGGTATGACCTCAGGGATAGGATTACTAGACTGGGGGATGTGCAGTACAAAATGGATGAAGATGGCTTCCTGAAGCAAAGGGGAAATGATATTTTTGAGTATAATTCAGCTGGCCTGCTCATCAAAGCCTACAATAAAGCTAGTGGGTGGAGTGTGAAGTACCGCTATGATGGCCTGGGAAGGAGGGTCTCCAGCAAAACCAGCCATGGCCATCACTTGCAGTTCTTCTACGCAGATCTAACCAACCCAACCAAGGTGACCCATTTATACAACCACTCAAGCTCCGAGATCACCTCCCTCTACTATGACCTCCAGGGCCACCTCTTTGCAATGGAGCTCAGCAGCGGTGATGAATTCTACATAGCATGTGATAACATTGGCACTCCTTTGGCTGTCTTCAGTGGGACTGGCTTAATGATAAAGCAGATACTGTACACAGCATATGGGGAGATCTATATGGACACCAATCCCAACTTCCAGATCATCATTGGCTACCACGGAGGACTGTATGACCCCCTCACAAAGCTTATCCACATGGGAAGGAGAGACTATGATGTGCTGGCGGGTCGGTGGACAAGTCCAGACCATGATATGTGGAAGTATCTGAGTAGCAATAATATAATGCCTTTCAACCTGTACATGTTCAAAAACAACAACCCTATTAGCAACTCTCAGGATATCAAATGT
The DNA here is from genome assembly GCA_013390025.1 of Pitta sordida. Taxonomy (NCBI): domain Eukaryota; kingdom Metazoa; phylum Chordata; class Aves; order Passeriformes; family Pittidae; genus Pitta; species Pitta sordida. The sequence continues at coordinate 277,309 of WEKX01007513.1, forward strand.
TACATGACAGGTAAGACATTTAAATTAATTATCATTTTCACAAGTTTGTCATCAGTGACTAGATGTCATGGTTTAACCCCAGATGGAACTAAGCCCCACACAACTGCTCAATCACTCCCCCCAGGTGGGATGGGGGAGAGAACTGAAAAAGTGAGAAAACTTGTAGGTTGAGATAAAGACAGTTTAATAGGAAAAGCACAAGCTGCATGTGCAAGCAAAGCTAAATCAGGAATTCATTCTCCACTTCCTATGGGCAGGCAGGTGTTCAGCCATCGCAAGGACAAAGGGCTCCCTTATATACATGTAAGGGTGACTTGAGAAGAAAAACATCATCCATCTGAACGTCCTTTCGTTCTATCTGCTTCACCCAGCTCTACATGCTGAGCATGATGCCCCCCAGTCTGGGATATCCCTTGGGTCAGTTGTGGTCAGATGTCCCAGCTGTGTCACCTCCCAACTTCTTGTGCACTTCCAGCCTCTTCACTGACGGAGTGGAGTGAGGAGCAGAAAAAGCCTTGACTCCACGTAAACCCTGCTCAGCAGTAATGAAAACATCCCTGTGTTATCAACACTATTTCCAGCACAAATCCAAAACACAAACTCATAGTAGCTACTGTAAAGAAATTTATCTTAGCCAAAACCAGTACAATAGGGATCTCCTCTCTCAGTCCTGATTACCCTGAGGTTTTCCAGTCTTTGATATTGTTGTGATTTGACCCTGGCTGGATGCCAGAGATTCACACACAACCTCTCCCAGAGAAAAAAAAATGGAAAAAAAACTTATCACAGGCAAAACAAGGCAAGTTACAAGTGAGGAATATAAAGGATTTATTTATTAACTAACAAGATCAGAGCTTAATGTGAGGAGCATCATTTTAAAGGCAACCTTTTCCCCCCCACCCGTCCTTCTCTTATAGCAGATCTCATATTCCCTTTTTTGACCAGGAGACAAAGGGGGAACACGGGTAGGGGTAAATCCAGGCAAGTTGGTATTTCTGACCAGGTTTAGGGTAGGAACCATCTCTCTACCTTTCCATAAAGTCCTCTCTCTCTCACGAGAGGAAAAGTCTTTCATGACCCTTTCCCAAGTGAGATCTCGACCCAGGGATGACAGCTCTTCCATCCTCTGTTGCCCAAGAGTCACAGCACAGGATGCAGGTTTTTTAAGTACTGGCTTTGCTGCGTCATTATGAGCCCATCCCAAAGTACGTGGTTCAGATCCTACCACAACACAATTCTGTCACAAAACATCTGTACAAAGGACCTCTGCCGAGTTCAGCTCCATGTCTCTGGGCTCTCAAAACATCTGCAACCTTCTCAGCATGATTCTCCATCTTCAGTCGTGGCCTCAGGTGGATTCTGCATTGCCGGTTCTCTCTCTCTATTCCATAGGTTTGCAGGCAGTCAGTCTGCTTCACTATGGTCCATTCTACAAACAGCAGCGAGACGCCTGGAAGAACATTCCTACCCCTTCTCTAGTCAGCCTGGCAGGCCCTCCATAGCTTTCAGCTTCTCCGCTTCCCACACACGCTCTGCTCTGGCACATTTACATCTTGTTACTAGTTTTGGGGTTTTTTTCTTTCTCCTGTATGTTATTCACAGAGACATCTCTATCTGTATGACCTTGATTTCCATGGCAGCGACAGAAGCCCAGGCAGGAGCTGCTAACCTCCTTGCTGCCAGAGGAAAAAAAATCCAAACTGGGACAGATATAATGGACACAAGTTTGGTTTTCCAGTTGACCCTTATGTCCAGGGTATGTTTAATTCATTAGCATAGATGGAGATTGTAATTCCCAAACATTTGTATTTTTCTTATTTGTGGTGTTTGTTCTTTTTATTTTCCTTCCATATTTTTTGTCCCTTCAGGTATCCCAAGTTTAGCTACCAATTAATGTCCTGATAACCTTTGTCTTTTTAGAGAGGCAGCTCTGTTTACACAGTTTTGCCTAGAGATTTATTTGCAACTAAACAAATGACATACAAATTTGTTTTAGCGGAATGGCAAAATGGCCTAAACCTTTCATTACAGTCAGCTGTTAATCTGCCCCACTGAATTAAGAGTTTCTACTGGGAAAAAAAATAAATAAAAGTAGGTGCTTTAGACTTAAAGGCCAGATTTTAGGGCACACTTACCCCACAGCTTGACATAATCTCTGAACTGCCTCCCCTGGGACTTTGTAAAATCACAGTAATTTGAGCTCTGTGTATGGGGATTTTTTTACAGAAAATCATTCTGTATCTTAAATGCCCTTCCTGTATTCATAGAGTTATAGAATCATTTATGTTGGAAAAGGCCTTTAAGATCATCAAATCCAACCAGTAACCCAACACTACCAAGTCCACCACTAAACCATGTACCTAAGTGCCACATCTATACATCTTTTATATCCCTCCAGCACTGACCTGAGCAGCTGCTTCCAGTGCTTCACAAACCTTTCTGTAAAGAAATTTTTTCTAACGTCCAATCTAAACCTCCCCTGGTGAAACTCGAGACCATTCACTCCTGTCTTATTACTAGTTACCTGGGAGAAGAGACTGATCCCCACCTCACTGCAACCTTCTTGTGGGGAACTGCAGAGTGCAATAGGGTCCCACTCAGCCTCCTTTTCTCCAGCTCCCTCAGCCTCCCTTCAAGAGACTTGTACTCCAGACTTTTCCTCACTTCCATTGGCCTTCTCTGGACATGCTCCAGGACCTCAATGTCTTTCTTGTCACGAGAGACCTAAGAATGAATACAGGATTCAAAGTGTGCCCCCAACAGTGCCAACTACAAGGGGGTGATCACTGCCCTGGTCTGGCTGTCTACACCATTTCTGATACAAGCCAGGATGTCTCTGGCCTTCTTGGCCACCTGGGTGTACTTTCATCTTTGCTCCCATCCCATACCTGTACTAACAGACTGAAGGATCTCAGTAGCCTTCTGTCCTTCTATCATTGGTGTGGTGTTCCCAGGATTCTCTCTACCCAGCCTTGTTTTATCCCTTTCTCCCTTCAAATCTAGTTTCTTACTACTTTCATACTGTGCACAACACTGGTACCAATATTTAAGAGGACTGTTTTGGTGGGACTCTTTTCTAGATACTTAGCTTTGAAAAACCTGGTGCCGCAATCAGAAATCAAATGTACATAATTCTTAAGGAGATAAAAATAGTTTTTTAAATGCTCCTGCTGCATCTATCACAACTTTTCCATATTCAAAAACAATTGCATTCCTCTGAATTATGAGATTGGCTTAATAACATTGAAATATTACAAAGTAAAATTCCTGGGTTCTATTCTGCTTGTTTGTCTAGCTATTAGGATTCACGTTTTTAGGTTCTTCTGCAATAAACATTAGGACTAGATCATGGGGGGCAGGGGTGGGGGGTGATAATGAAAAGCTGTTTTCTCCAAAGCTGAGAAGATGATGCCACAAGGGAAGTAAAATACGTCAAAAGATGCAGGCTAAGATCCTGTGTGTTGGCCTCACTCCGATAATTAAGGCTGGCAAGGAGTACCTCAAGGTAACTTTTCCAATCAGAAAATACTCATTTGTCAAAACTGAATTTATTTATGGGAGAGGAGTAAGCTTGAGAGATTTCTTAGCAGAAATGTTGTAAACAGCTCTCAAAATTGTCTAAGTGACAAATTCCAAAATAGCCTATAATAAAAATTCCTTTTGCGTTTTCAACCTTTTCAGGTTAAGTCTAAACTGATGGCTGAAAATTGGAAAAGAAAAATTAAGGCGTCAAAACCAAAATGGAAGTTAATTTGAAATTGTTGTTTTGGACTGATCTAGTTTTTGAACTGTTGCTTTGTGACATATTAACAGATTTTTGTTTTCCTGTTCAAGTTAAGACCAGCCAAAATTTTTTTAATAGCCCTGTCTTAGAACAGGTGCATAGCTTCCCACACAGCTCTGATAATAAAATGAAGATGTCCAAATCTGATACACTAATACTTTATATGCCCCAAATTGTTTTTTCCATTGGTTGTAAGTTCTGGGGTTTAATTCTTCAAGAATAAAGAGCCCAAATACTTTTTTTAAGTTTCTTCTCTCCCAGTGAATGGAAGAAACAGGCCATGCTATGGGATGAGTACTGTGACACAAAGCTGCTGCCCCAGCATGTCTTTCTGCTCGAGCTTTCAGGCACCTCATGGGCAGGACCTGTGATGAGAGTGGCCTTGTTATCACAACCAAATCTACCGAGATATGGGCACAGGGAACCGCTTTCTGTCGCTCCGTTCCCACCTTGGGACCTGCTGTCCTTAGAGGAGCTCAGTGCCCAGGGCACAGGTGACCAACATGTGATTTGGTCTGCAATGATGAGGTCTCTAAGCTTATGGACATAAATTGGAGACATGTGGAGGGGAGAGTAGGCAAAGCAGATATTTATGCTTTGAGAAGCCCATTGTTAAACATGAATATTTTAGTGATTGTACACTTCATGGCGTGTACCTTTGCTGCCAGCTTCAGCAATCCTGATGGATTGAACTGACATTTCTATTACATGTATCTGCATTAAGCACTCTTTTTCTTTGCCCTCAAATGAATTTATTGTGAAATGTGTTGGCAGGGTTACTGTAGCTGAAAAAAACCTCTGTGATGTGAAATGTACTTTTCTGTCAAAAATGTTGTCACTGCCTATTGGCAAATTAGTATTTTCCCCTCTGTCTTCTCAGCTCTACACCTTCCTCCCATAGTTTCTCTTGGGTTGGGTGTTTTTTGGCTCTGAGCATTCCAACACCTCTTTCCAAAAAGAACAAACAAACACCTGTTTGCAAATGTTTTGAAAGTGAGTTTTCTGAGATGTGTTTAAAAAACCCCGCCTTAGATATTTCTGGACATGTTACATATTTTTCAGCAGTTCAGTATCCATGCTTTTTAACACTTTTGAAATGCTTGGAAAATGGTTCCTGCACCAATGCTGACCTTCACTGTTTTACTTTGTTCTCCTGACCACCTGGTCCACAATATGTACATCAAAGGTCTTCATTTGAGATGACAAGGATTTGCAAGCAGACTGGCTTAGTGCTAAGCAACGAAATAATCAAATGAGCCTTTTCATTTCTTTCCTTCCCCCCCAGCTTCTCTGTTTCAAAGGCACTCCAAAAACAATCTGTACATTCAGTGAACAGAAGTGTTTTTATTACAGAAATCCTCCCTCTTCCACATGGATTGTCGTAAGGGCTTTTTGGACATCTGCCCAATCGCAACATTTTGGCCTGTAGGAAAACAAGCAACAGATAGTGTGTTTGTTTGGCTCCTGATTCTCCAGTCATCTGGAAGTGCCTTATTTGCCACTTGCATCTATAATTTCTTTTCCAACCCGTTCTTCAAAACATTCATTTAGGCTCATGGGAATACAGAAAAAAATATTCAGAGATGCATATTTGATTATTTAAATTGATTCCTTCTTCAAATTGTTTCAACAATGCTTATTGAGTTTAGCAAAATTGAAGTGAAGCCCCTTGCACTTCCATCTCAAAGCAGAGCCAACACAATTCCAGTTACATCCAAACACTTAAGTCTCCTGGGAGGTGATATTATTTAAACTTTACCTTCATACCTGTCTTTTTCTTGCAATTGCTATTTGTGTGCCAAATGCACACCGCATTGCTCAGGGACTGTAGCAGGTGTGTCCTCTGGAGTTCAGTGAAGGCAAACAAGGTGAGATCATCAAATGCTCTGAAGTTCAAGGGGGAAGTGATGCTGATCCCAAGCAGATCTGGGAGTTACCCAACCTCATCATTGTTTCCTCCGGCGGATTAACTTTCAGCTGCTATTCCTAATAGCTGTGCAAGCAAAAGTCATGGAAGACTTTGTAATCTACCGACAAGTAAATGCAGGAATGATGTCCCAAATGGCTGGTTTTCTGTCATGTTCCCTTTAGTGGAAGTGGTACCTCTTTTGCATAAGATAATAGTTTATCACGAGTAGCCAGCATTCTTCTCACCATCCATGGACTTTTTTTAAGACGTTTGTAAAAGTACCAAAGCAACGTATTTTCACTGTAATGTACCTGGCAGGTAGCATGAAGGCTGATTGTAAATGTCACTATAAAAGGTGATGTGTGACTTTATGTGGGTTTAATACTCAAGCTATACCTTCTTATGGAAAATGCCAAGAAACTCAGGCAGTGGAAATTACATGGAAAATGGAAATGACATGGAAAAAATCAGAAGATGTGTACACACCCTCTTCCATGGGCATCTGCTAAATGCCTGTGCTGGCATCCAGGACGTCCTGGTATTATGGCTCACATAACTTTAAATTTAATCTGCAGGCCCTTTAAAAGTCCTCAAGGAGTGAAGTATTGTGGCTGAGGTGTTCTGAGCTGACTGTAGGACTGGATAACAATTCCCATTCAGCTGCAGCATCTCAGCCTCTGAGTGCCGGTCCTGCACTTCGCCTGCATACCTTCGAGCAGTGTCTGGTTCCTGCTGATGAAGGGCAGGCGTGGAGTTGGCTTTGATATAGGCCATTTGCTCACTGCCAGCACTTCTGTTTCAAAGCTGGGAAAGTCCAGAATTTGGCTCTAGTTGGAGGTGGAAAGCCCAGCTTTTGGCACATGCCTCTTTCAAGTATTGTTAATATTTGTACTCTTCACACAAAATAGATACTCATCATTTTGGCTACTCTACAGGGCCATGCACCATGGGGTCTTCCTCTGGGCCTTCTCCATGGCATTCTTGCTTGAGAGATCAGATAATCTTATCTATGTTTCTTTTACCTTCCAGATGTCAACAGTTGGCTGCTCACCTTCGGGTTCCAGCTACACAACGTCATCCCCGGCTACCCCAAGCCAGACATGGATGCAATGGAGCCATCCTATGAGCTAATCCACACGCAGATGAAAACCCAAGAATGGGACAATAGCAAGGTGATTCATGCAACTCCATACTGTATCTCATGCCCTTATTAGCAGACTACTACTTGCAGTCTTTATTAAATAACCTCTGTCAGTGGGTTGTCCCAGATACAGTGGGAAATTAAGAGCAAATCAGACACCATTCTGGTATTGAAAACTATCTGAGTAATCACATCTTAAGTTCCCTACTGCCATGGTGCTTTTTCCTGTGATGTTTTTTGGTGATTCACAGAATCACAGAATCACAGAAAATTATGAGTTGGAAGGGACCCACAAGGATCATCTAGTCCAACTCACCATCTAATACCCGTACAGCGACCAAGAGCACATCCCAGAGTATAATAACAACCTAGATGCCTCACAGTCTAGCAGGCCACTCTGAGCCGGAGGGGGCCCAGGGTCATCCAGCCCTCACCCCCCAGCTAGACCAGCTAGACCATGTCACTAAGCTCCTCGTCCAGTCTTCTCTTAAACACTTCCAGGGATGGCGACTCCACCACCTCCCTGGGCAGCCCATTCCAATATGCAATTACTCTCTCCGTGAAAAACCGCTTCCTAACATTGAGATTAAACCTCCCCTGGCGTAGCTTGAGGCTGTGCCCTCTCGTTCTGGTGTCGTCAGCCTGGAAGAAGAGGTCTACACCCATCTGGCTGCAACCTCCCCGCAGGTAGTTGTAAACAGCAATGAGGTCCCCNGTCTTCCTCTGGGCCTTCTCCATGGCATTCTTGCTTGAGAGATCAGATAATCTTATCTATGTTTCTTTTACCTTCCAGATGTCAACAGTTGGCTGCTCACCTTCGGGTTCCAGCTACACAACGTCATCCCCGGCTACCCCAAGCCAGACATGGATGCAATGGAGCCATCCTATGAGCTAATCCACACGCAGATGAAAACCCAAGAATGGGACAATAGCAAGGTGATTCATGCAACTCCATACTGTATCTCATGCCCTTATTAGCAGACTACTACTTGCAGTCTTTATTAAATAACCTCTGTCAGTGGGTTGTCCCAGATACAGTGGGAAATTAAGAGCAAATCAGACACCATTCTGGTATTGAAAACTATCTGAGTAATCACATCTTAAGTTCCCTACTGCCATGGTGCTTTTTCCTGTGATATTTTTTGGTGATTGCTCAATGAAATGATGTATTACGGTTTCTTTCTCCCACAGAAAGCGGGCTAAATCCAAGGCCTTTGCACCAAGGATTCTTAGAAATTAAAAAAAAACAAAAAGTAAATCTTGATACAGAACCAGTTTCCACAGACTGTTTTTTGTTCAAGAAATTTATTCAGTCTGGCTTAACATGTCTTCAACAAAACGTTCTAATACTTCCCTAGGAAACTGTTCTGCATTGCAGAGAGTCTCAGCAGAAAGAAGTTTGAGATGATATTCAACTTTCATTTTACCTGGATGGGTTTCATCCCAGCTAACCATGTCTTGCTTTTAAAACCAGGCCTGCATCCCAAGCCATTTTAGTAGATGATGGTAGAAAATTCAATGCTATAATTAGCAAGAAAAGAGCTTTTGCAGCTCAATCATTTCCCAGTCTTCCTTTTGGGAATTACTCAGCTGAAAGATGGAGGCAGCAGTGTTAAAGGTTAGAACACTGAGTCAGGATTTGAGAGCCATGGGTTAACTCTCAACCCTACTGCTTATCAGGGTATGACCTTGAAAAAGTAATTTACCTCTCAGGATATTCTTTCATTTCCTACACTAATTGTATTCTGGGTTTGCTTTCATCTGTTTAGTCCAAATCCTCTTTAGTCTGAACTCCTGCTTGCTAGTGCTGTGTGTTCAAACAAGAGCAGTGAGGCACCAAAGTGCTTGGGGAGATCAGGGTATGTTCTTAACATTTCTGCTAATAAAATGGTAACAGAAGGCCATGGAATTGATTCCATCTGGTCTCCTACCCTCTTTCTCTGTGACTTCACTGAAATCTTGATGTCTCGTAGGTGATTCTTGAGGTCCTGAGGACCAACGGACCCCCAGCCCCACCTTGCCCCACACCCGCCGTTTCCCATTGGCTGGGGGGGACTCCACCAGGAGTGGTGGGGCCAGGGCTGCCGAGAGGCTACGCTTCACTTGGGCAGCACCGCCTGGGTCAGAGGGTCGCTCAGCTTCCCTGTGCCGGCTGAGGAAGCCATATCCTGGGCACGGCAGAGGGGTTGGAGGGGAAGCAAGGAATGGGGCAGCTCTGCTCCTGCCTCCCCCTACCTGTTCCTATGGAAACTGTGGCTCTGGGATACACACCCCCACCCCCAAGCTTGCTGGCAGCAGGCGGGACTGCAGCAGCCCTGGCGGAGGGAGCAACCCTGGTAGTGCAGGCAGGGCTCCAGGACCCCTCAGACCCCTGGCCCTGCCACGTCCTGTACCTCCCACCTAGCCGGAGGCGCGGGGTCCAATGGGGCTCGTCTGTGACCAGCAGGGTCCAGGAGGGACTGGGGCAGCTGCAGGGACAGCCCAGCCTGAGGTCTCACACAACACCAAGTGAAAACAGCAATGTCCCCCGGAGCCATGGCCCTGTGGCAGGACCTGCACCGGGAGCCACCCAGGGGGCTGCAGGGAACGCCGCGAGGAGAGGTCAGAAGAGACCCTCTTCTCTCTCTTGATGCATCACAGGCCACAGGGCAGTCCTGGAGCTGAGCAGGACTGGGTGACATGTGGGGTTTAATTGCATATTCATTCTCTTATTTACATACTAGATCTTTGTGGCTTGCACTGCACCTGCGCTGAAGGGCATTATTGCAGGGGAAAAAACAGCGAAGAATTGAATCTGCGAAGAGCAAAACTGCAAAGTGGTGGGGGTTGACTGTAGTTTATTATCATTATTCAACCTATTGAATAGCCAAGTAATGAGTGACAGCTTGAGATGAAGACTGACCCTTGCTTATATAAGGAGATGAGCTGGAAATAAAACAAGGAGACCCTCCTTTCCACCCTCCCATTTTAAGGGAATCTGTATGAATGAGCAATAAGAAGAAAATAAAATCTCAGTGTCCTCTCTAGGGGCTTTCTAGAGCCTGAAGCTTCAGTGAGGACTGTCCAGGGACCTGCTTATTAAAAGAGGACTTTGTGCAACCTTACTGCCTCCAGATGAGTAACTTGACACTCACGAGTTGACAATGGAATTTAACCATTGCAGGCTGTTTCATATTCTTCCTCTGTTTTGTGCCAACAACAAAACATGAACGTTTTTATTTCAGTCTACAGTTGCAGGATCATGCTGTAATAGCAAATGGCTCTTAAATACAATAGAGCAGGATTCCCTACCTTTCTGTCACACCTAGCATATTGCAGGCACATATTTGCATAAAACAAATTCATTCACATATGATACCTGGACACATGATCGATTTTCTCCTGTGCCTATCCATGCATCCAACACTGATATTTCACATGCAGTTCTATTCACTCCCAACCTTTTCCAGCCAAACCAACTCCCAGACACAATCCAGCTCTCCTGCCTACTGTTTGTATTTATTCATGAAGCAGGTGGAAGAAAATATAAACTTCTAAAAATTTCTCATAGCGAATGACAGAATTAAACAAAAGAAGCACAGAAAGCATTTTCAGATAATGATAGTGATCAAACTGTAAAATCGTCTGACAGAGCATACTGAGTAAGCTCCAGATCTTTTGTCATTTAAAAGTAGCCTGGACAAGGCATTGACCACTGAATCATATACCACAACTTTCCCATCTCCCTGTCTTCTGATTCCTAGTTTCTCTGGATCAGGTACCTACTTGTGATACATCAGATTATGTTTGAGCTGCTTTACTGGCTATGGTGATCAAAGCTGTGTCCCAGCAAGTTGAGCCAGTTCTTTTATCAGAGAGGGGTGACTAACAGGAGCATAATAGCAAAGCAACCAACTCCCCCTCAACGGCTGCTTTGTCTCCCTCCAGAATACATAATCAGAAGGTCCTAGTGATTTAAGGAAAATCAGTTTCTGGAACCAAGATTTGCTTGCAAGCTACGGAAAGGTTTACTTTTGCATTTGGAAACAAGGAAAAGACGTCTTTGAACCAGCAAAGTGTCCCCTTGCCCTCCCAAAAAGGCCAAAAGGCCCCACCACAGCTTTGCCACCTCCTTACATACACCTGCCTAATACAGATGCAAAACACCTCATGAATATGTATCCCATCGTCATTATGTCATAAATTTACACTTTGCTTTAAGCCTGCGACCAACCAGCTCCGATGTTTTACATTCCTTTGCTCCCTGTTTTGACTAAAATTCTATTCTGTTTATCATTCTGTGCTGGGAAACTTGAAATTTTGCCTTGAATATTGAGTCTTAGATTTCCGGCTGGGCAATGCCTTTAACACCTACTAATTCTTCTAAATCCAAATCTTCTCACTATTTCACTAAAATCTCTAAATTTCTAAACCTCCAAATTATATCTATCTTAATAAAATCTATAAATTTCTAAATCCTCAAATCACTAGCATCTCCTTCCAAAACATGTTTGGTACTTGTCTTGTTGGTCTGGAAGATGAGAGAGATAATTCTGACTTTGATCATTCACCACCTCAAAAACAGCCAGCATGTCATAAACCTTGCACTAACGCCCTGCAGCTCTGAAATGACATTTAAAATCCAATACTCTGTTGTGCAGCACTTTCTCCCACCTCCTCCCTACAACCACGGGGCTGTCACTAAATTGTTTGTTGAACAAGTTCAGTCTTATTGGCCACCCGGGGTCTCTGAGTGACCTCTGGCATATTGTGGAACTGCTGCACCTGAATCCAATTTCTCTTCTGTATGGGCTTCTTTTCTTTCTTCCCTTTTCTCTTGTTGGACTGTCAGGTAATTGTCAGAGCCAGAACAGCTCTATTTCCAGGGAGGGGTGTTTTGGAGTCAGCACTTGTATCATTATCTACATCATATTATTAACTACCCCTCTCTCCATCCCATGAGCACTGTATCTAGGAAGGGTCCTGTTTTCTGCATTGCCTGTTACAGGCTGTGCTGGAAAGAGTAGTTTTTGGCATCCCCTCTGGAGCAACATTTTGGAGGCAAGGGCTGCCTTGGGATGCTCAGCCAGAGAGTGAGCTATAGGGCTATGCTTTCTGGCAGATCCCCTCTCAAGGACAATCTGTTTGAGGGACTGGCTCTGCCAGTGCTCATCATTCAGGGAGGGCATCCTGCTTTGGCCTGGAGTTGGACTGTCACACTGTCTGCATGTCTGTCCATAAGCCCCTAGTTATGTTTAGCATATGCAGTGGTCAGTTTTTTAAAAATCTAATGCAGGAAAGGGAGTTGAAATCTCAAAGACATTAAGCTCTTGAGGCTTTCAGAAAACAGATGAGCAATATGAAAATAGATGAGCAAGGGAAGGAGGTAAATCCTCTTACTTCTCCATAGATGAAATCTGCTTGATGAACTCAATCTCCTTATCCCCCTGCAGCTGTGTACACTGGTGGGGTGGAAAAGGATTTGTCTCCAGGTGATGATCAGGTGGAATATAAGGAGGAGGCTGATTACTGAGGAATGTTAACAAAGACCTAGGTGGTAAATAAAAAGGGGGGTTATAGAAAGGAGGGAGAGCAACTTTTTAAACAGGCAGATAGTGATAGGAGAAGGGGGAATAGTTTTAAACTGAAAGAGAAGAGATATAGATTAGATGCTAGGAAGAAAATACATCTCCTCTATCTCTCTCCAGAGAATAGTGATGCACTGGAACAGGTTGCTCAGAAAAGATGTGAATGCCCCATTCCTGGAAGTACTCCAGGCCAGGTTAGATGGGGCCTTGAACAACCTGGTCTAGTTGGTGGCATCTCTGCCTATGGTGGTGGGTGTTAGAACTAGGTGATCTTTAAGATCCCTTCCAACTCAAGCATTTCTATGACTCTGATAAATAGGAGGGAGTTAAGGATGAATAATATTTCAGAGAAGCCAAAACTTCCCAGCCTTTTGGAAGAAGAGACTTTCTGCATTGTAAGCCATATGCTTGTAAGAGAAACACCTATAATGGCACAAGGATAGAAGGAAACTTGGAAACATTCACGTATTTCACATCTTGGATCCTGGATAGGAAATTAAAGCTTTCAGTCTCACACTGGAAGGCGGTATTTAAAAACAACAGATGATAGGATCTGGTGATGGTATTTCAAATCCTCAAGAGGTGCCAGCAAAAGGCAAGAGGCTATTCAGGGATCTCTGTATTGTGCCATTCTCTTGAGCTTTGTGCAGCAGCAAATAAATGATGAAGGTCATCGTCTTCTCTCCAAAGGGTTGTTACTAGATAGAGCGAAATGTCACCTAAGTACATCTGATTAAAAAAGACTGTGAGGAGAAACAAACCCAACATATTTGTCACCCACATCAAACAAAAAATATTGACATGAAATAAGGATGGATTCCCTTCTTTCTTCTGTAAAACTTGTTTTATAGAAAACTTGGTGTAAAGTTGCTCAAAGCAGCAGCATTTTTTAGCGAATAGCACATGCCACTGCATTTTTGGATGGGAATTTTCTGTTTCTTTTCCTTGCCAGTTCATTGAAATGAGTTCTATGATTAAACAGACATGGTAATTTCAAAGTCAGGGATTCATTGCCCCTTTGAACTGCATATAATCTGTTTGCATCCACCCCCATTATATTCACAGCAGAGCATACAAGCTGGCTGTGCTTTGGTTTGTTTGAATTTGTTGTTGGGATTTTTTTCTGTTAGATACATTCACTTTTCCTTTTAAAAAACTGCTGTTCACAGATACACTCTTTTATCAAAGAAATGAACTCAAACAGTCATTTCAAAGTCAGCCTGGGCTTGCTGGGCTTGTTTTCAGGGTAACAGAGATATGTTTATTTATTGAAACAGTTGACAGTTAAGTTTGAACAACCTGGTCTAGAGGAAGGTGTCCCTGCCTGGGGCAGAGGGTTTGGAACTAGATGATATCTAAGATCCCTTCCGACCTAAACTAGTCTGTGATTCTACGTCATGGTGATGTTCATCATTACAACTTTGTACATGTCTCATCTCCTACTTCCCTACATATAAAAAGGTGGAGAAAGCCCAGAAGTAACTAGTCCCCAGTAGAAAACCCTTTGGTTGTGATTTTTTTTCTTAAGACACCTAAAGGTAGGTTTCTGCCTGTGAATTTGGTATCCAGTGTTGTTCAGACCCACAGCTTTGTTGGGGCAACCTAATTTGGAGGTACTCATAGAGGATCTATGCCTAATAATTTGCACAGAATTGAAAAGGTGCTAGAGTTCCTGCAGCTCATCAACAATAAGATAATGAAGACAAACTAGAAGGGGAGTGGGGGATATTTCTGACAGTAACTATTCACCCATGCCCAGTTACTGTCTGAGCTCCCCAACAACCTTTCCCCAAGGTGATAATCAGTAGATGATGCAATTAATTCCAGGGACTCTATCACTCAACTGCTGGTAAACAAGGTGATGTGTATATATATAGATGGTGATACATAAATAATCACAGTACATAGCAATGTAGCACAGAAGACCTGATTTACATCCTTGAGTGAATGATGACTCAATGTGAGTACTGAGAATTGCCTTTTCCCATCACTTGTAAATGTTGCTGAGGAGAGTTGGAAGAGCAATGTGGTACAGTGGTAATGGGACCACCTAGAGTCAACCTTTATGAAATACACCTGAGAAGAATAGCTCTTCATTTAAACCTCCTTGAAAAGGAAATAGCTAGTAACCGAGGCTGTGCAGTGTGCACTTATTTAGAACAGTGTTTCATGGAGCCTAGAAACCTAATTGCTCCATGTCCATCATCTGTGACATCTACATTAATTATGTCCATTCTTTGCATAATTAGAGCACTTGTGCAATTGGCAGGGAAGCTGAGCTCGGCTCCCTATCAGCCTGTTAATTATATCGCTCTGTAGGTGGTGTGTGAGATGCCCCACAGGCAGGATGGGGAGAACCAGAAAGAGCTCCTCTTTCATAGGAGACTAGTTCCTGCTCCAACTGCTATGCTGTCAATCAAAGGGGCAAAAAGAGAAGTTATACTAGCCTCCTCACCACCTTGAATAAAAGTCAGTTCACAGAATCACAGAATCAGAGAATCACAGAATATTATGAGTTGGAAGGGACCCACAAGGATCATCTAGTCCAACTCACCATCTAACACCCGTAAAGAGACCGAGAGCACATCACAGAGCATAACACCAACCTAGATCCCTCACAGTCTAGCAGGCCACTCCGAGACGGAGGGGGCTCCGGGTATTTTAATGTTTTAGAACCCAAAATATGCTCTTGAAGTTGTGTGCCTCTACTCCCTTATGATTTTGTCTTTAATTAGTCAAAACTGCTCATAACCTCTCAGTTGTAATGCTAAATCCTTTATTTTAATTTTGTAATACTTTAAAATGCCTCCCTGGAAATGGCCACCATAGAAATGAGGGTTTATTTCCCTTCTCTCACCATCTGACAAATCTTATTTGAGAGGTCCACACTGAAATGCCTGCATCATCTAAATTGTCTTCTTGCACCCAGGGAAGGATGTGAGCCTTTAGTTGTGAACAGTTTAAGGCAATATCCTTCATGGATGCTAAATTTCCTCAAAATAATTGGCATGCACCAAACTTTTCTATCCTATTTTTAATCCTGAGTGTCATTACAGTATTGAACTGAGCCGTTGGCAGTGCCAGAAGAGTTTTGTCATGGCATCCTCTTGCTTTTGTGAAATTTGAGCAAATAATTGTTCATGAACAGGAGTCTGTAAGAAACCTATGCTGCCATGAATTGATGAGAGCATTTCCAAAGACATTTTGCAGTAATGATGAGCTGCTGATTTGCTGTGTGCTTGCTCCATTATATGCTAACAGCAAAAGTGACTTTGTATTGTACCTGACTGCAAATGATCCAGGCTATTGTCTCTCAGCAGTTTTGCTTCAGTATAAGGCAAACCTTGAGCATCAGATGTGGCTGGCCTTAGCTCAGGGAGTCTGACACATTGTAGAGTTTGCAGGAAATTGGAGTTGGATTTAGTGCCTTCCTTGAATTTGAACACCCTGCTTTGGAAAGGCTGCAATGAGATATAGAGCGGCATGGCCACTTGGGGTCTTGCAGGGCTTTTGTGGGCAGCACAAGGAGTTACAAAGTGAAGTTAAAATAGAGGGAACTGTTACAAATACTTACACACTTCAGACAAAATCTGAAAGCATTTGGTAAGACATCATGGCCACAAGATGAATTTTTCCTTGTATGCTGAAAAACACTGAAACATAACCTAATTATGTGTCATAACTCGACCCTCACACCACTGAGGCAAAAAATCCTTTTCTACCTCTACATCCTTCTGTCTGTGAGACTAAATACAGTTCAGTTCATAGAAACAGCGAGCATTAGGGGGAATACCTTGGCAACATGTCTCTTCCATCAAAAAGAATTAAAATTCAGAAAAATGTGATAAGGGAAAAAAAATAACAGAGTTCCTCATTACATGTTTTCAGGATATTCTGCTTGTCTCCAGCATCCTAATAATGCCTTTGTGTCACAGGCTCACAGGCTATTCCAAGTTGGAAGAGACCCTCAGGATCATCTAGTCCAACTCCCCACCAACTAGACCATGTCACTGAGCTCCTCATCGAGTCTTCTCTTAAACAGGCCTTCTCTTTCTCATGTGTTTTTCTCTTTTTTCTCCCCTTCTTCAGTCAATTTTGGGGGTCCAGTGTGAAGTGCAGAAGCAGCTGAAGGCCTTTGTCACTCTTGAGCGCTTCGAACGGATCTACAGCTCCAGCATTGCTGGGTGCCGGCACGTCAAGAAGAACAAGAACTTTGCTTCTGGAGGTTCTATCTTCGGCAAGGGTGTCAAGTTCGCCATGAAGGACGGACGTGTGGCTACTGACATTATCAGCGTGGCCAACGAGGATGGGCGAAGGATCGCGGCCATCCTGAACAATGCCCATTACCTGGAGAACTTGCACTTCACCATCGATGGGGTGGACACACACTATTTCATTAAGCAGGGGCCATCAGAGGGTGACCTGTCCATCTTGGGCCTCAGCGGCGGGCGGAGGACCCTGGAGAATGGTGTGAATGTGACAGTGTCCCAGATCAACACAGTGCTGGGTGGAAGGACTAGACGATACACAGACATCCAGCTCCAGTACGGTGCACTGTGTCTAAACACCCGCTATGGGACCACCTTGGATGAGGAGAAGGCACGTGTCCTGGAGCTGGCCCGACAGCGCGCTGTCGCCCAAGCTTGGTCACGGGAACAGCAGAGACTCCGGGATGGGGAGGAGGGTATTCGCTCATGGACAGAAGGGGAGAAGCAACAAGTGCTAAACACAGGCCGGGTACAGGGCTACGATGGCTATTTTGTGATCTCAGTAGAGCAGTACCCCGAACTCTCAGACAGCGCCAACAACATCCACTTCATGAGACAGAGCGAAATGGGCAGAAGGTGACAGAGAGGGTCAATGTGGTGACTTCTTGCCAAAGACAGCTACTCTTTTGTGGCCACTTACCTGACTGTGTTGTACTCAATACTTTTTCTAAACTGAACAAGGTGGGAGGGAGGAAAATAGAAAGAGAAGGAATAATACGGTTGCACTGTATCTCATGCAACATACTTTTTTCCCTCTTTAATTTGGCCTTCACATGTTTTTTGCAATGAACAGAAGGTATATTTTGCCGTAGTGTGATCACAGTGAAATTTACTGTCTCTTGTCCTTTTTTTTTATTTTGTTTTGGTTTGTTCTTTCCCTCCACCCCCACCCTTTGTGAGGAATTTGAAGTGGGGAGTCGTCAGCGTACGTCCTTAGATGTAAGTGCGAAATGGGTGTCTGTGCTAACTTGTGTCATCCTAACCCTTTCTGATTTGGGGCAGGGACAAATAGCCTTCCACCCAAAACATGGGGAGACTGCAGCATGCTGGAGAGCTCTTCCTGAAAAGAAAGAAGATGGAAGACAATGCTGATTCTGATACTCTGAAAGTGGCCGTCCAAATCATGTGCCTCAAAAGAGACCTTACCAGTAGTTTTCATGTTTCACTTGGGACATAAAGTGTTTCTTTGGGAGCTCCTGCTGAGCAGAAGTAGATTATAGAGGCAAAGGAGCTGATTATATTACCTTGCAAGATGATTCTCTTCCTTCCTGAACTGGAATAAAAAAAGAAAAAAATCGGTCTTCTTTCATTATGAGAGTAGATACTTGGGGGGGAGGGTTGTGTCTGCGCAAATCCTGGTTTTAGTTAAATAACCTAGCAAAAGCCAAGAGAAGGGACTCCTGCTCTATTGAGAAAAGCTAAAATAAATCCTCTCTCTCATACATAGAGCTGTTCTATGGATTTAATGCACCCATGTTGTACATTTGCTAATGGCATAACTTCATTAAATGTATAGTGTTTCAGTACATGAGGCTACGTGTTTAACAGTCCACTGTGCTGTATCTGATAAAACCAGTTAATTTTTAGGAAGCTGATTTGAATTTAAAAGTAGTTATAGTATCCCAGTGACATACCACTGAAAATTAGAGCCAAACCCTGCTTTTCCTGATTCTGGAGCTTGTATTTATTGGCTGGGAAATGCAGTTTTGAGTATCATGCTGGCAAGTCATTTATGACTATGGCAGATAAATGTCTCTCCAGGACCTTGGCAGCAGGGATTTTAAAATGCTTAATAAGTAGCAACAGCTTGTGCGTGGTAGGACAAGAAAGAAGAATATTGGAATCAACCCTCTCACTGTTTCTTACAGAAGCTCGAATTAAACGGAGAGCCCAGTTGACTGTTAGCAGGGGAGGTTGACAAAGGGGGAGGTTGAATGGAAGTGCCCATTACAGAGGGGACCAAGTGCTTTAATAAGAAACTGCTGACAAAGTCACTTGACATGATAATGTAATTTGTATTCACATAACCTCTGTGCTCTAGTATTTGCAAGAGTCCTTGAAATTCAAGGGAGCAAGAAGATGAGCTCAGCATCCTCTTCCCTGCCTGAAACAGTCCTGTGGTAGGAAGGGCTGTTCCTGCAGGCAGAGATGTTACCCCACCTCTCGATGGAGTTACTGCTAGAGGTGGCCAGCCATGGTCCCAAATACATGTCTTATCACACTGACACCAGCACGTATCCTGATTCTAAGAGTCTCAGTGTGTCTCTCTGGAAACAACTCAGTCCTGACTTTTTTTATTCCATCCACTTTGATTTTTGCTTCCCGGTTCTTCAGAGAGATAACCCAAGAAGTGCAAATCCATGCCAAGGCTGTTTCCTTACTCGGAGGCCTACAATGCACCTGTGTCCTCAGAGCCAGCACTTACGCCACCACCACTGCCATCCTCCAGCACAGACTGATACTTCTCTGCAGGCTTTTGCCCCCCCTAGATAAAGCAGGGGTGTGTGTTGGGCATGCAGTCCTCGAGCCACAAAACATTGGCAGCGCTGGTGCTATCACGGTTTCCCCGTAGATACCGGCTGCCAGCTCCGTCTGCCTTGCCTGTCTGTTCCGGGGTGCTTGCCAGAAGGCAGGTGATGGGATGAAAATTCCCCTAACAGACTGTTCCTCCTTCAATTCCCAATCTCTTATACCTTTGGCTGTGTGGCCATAACCACCAGGGTTTTTTTTGATTTTCTAGTGGTCTCCTGCTTTCAGCAAGGATGATGTTGCTGATGCTGTGACCCAGCGCTCTACTCTGAACCACTCCTTGTAACATGCAACCTTTATTACTTTGGCAGGAGTGACGCACAGGCAGCTTGAAAGGGTATTCAGTTCTGGTGGAGCCAGCTTGAAGATGCATTGGCCAGATCAGCACTAGGCTTTGGCAAAGGAACAGTTGCTTTGGGCAGCTGCCTGCCAGGGATGGTTAAAAGGCCATGGCATTTCTACCTGTGTTGCTGGTATCAAGCTCTGGATAAGCCCTGAGGTTGCCCTGAGGATGTGCTGGTGGGGATTAGGAGCAGTATTAGCCAAACCAGCAACAGCTACCTACTCAAAGGAGGCAGCACCCTAACTCCCTACCTAGCTCTCTGCTTCCCAACCCCTGAGTCACACCAGGGACAAATCTCTCTTAGAACTTTAACCTTTTGATAGCTGTGAGTGTCTAAAACAGCATAAATAGAGAAAAAACAAAAAGACCTGCAAGATGCTGAGTCAAAGGTATAAAGTCCTGGTGAAGATCTGCAGGGCAGAGGGAGCTCCATGTGCCTCCTATTTACACTGCCCCAATCCAAGCAGTTCTGAGAAGTGCTGCTTCTGTATCCAGTCCCATCCATATGTTACAATGCAAGAGCAAGGGGGCCACATTTCAGTGGAGCCAAGAAAAGGGATTCAAGTGTGAAATATTCCTACTGGAACCTTGCCAACCTGAGATGACACCTCTACAGCCTTACACAGAGTCTTCAGGTTATTGCATGAGGTAATGACTTTGAGGAGTTGACCCGTTTTTCAAGAGTCTTACAGCCTGCTGTGCAGGTACAGCATGACTGGACCCAGGTGCCTGCTCTGCACCATGGCAAAGGCAAATCCCTCGAATTGCATTTCTCAGCATCCTCAAGCAGCAGTGGAATGTGACCGCACCTGTCTGCCTGCCAGGTCCATGAGAATCTTCTCCTGCACCTGGCATATGTATATGTTGCCCCTCTCTATGAAAATAAAAAGCTTAAATGGGATGGCTGTCCAGTCTTGGAGACAAACATGTCCAAAGACAGCTACTACGTTCCTAAATCCTCAGCCTCTGTGAAAGTTATCAATTTCATATAGATGGCAAAACAAGAACATTTTCAGTCCCTGAGACCTAAATTTACCCCTTCATTGGTGAAAAATGCTTTTTTCTACAGGATTTCAAATGTGTTCCCATGGAATGGAGTGTGAACACAGAGTTGTGCCCTTATCAAAGGACTGCACTCCACTATCCACAAGGATTTCCACTCTACTGATGACACTATAACCCTTTCCCAGCCCTTATGTTGCCCCTTTTGCCTCCCCATGGGGCCATGCTGTGTCGGCTTGACCCTTCTTGCTTTGTGGGAAGGGGTGTAGCAGTTCATTGCTTGTATAAGAGAGGGATTCTGGATGCAAATCCCAAAGCACTAACCTCCATATTATAGAATCATATCATGGTTTGGAATGGAAGGTTCCTTAATGATTATCTCGTTCCAACCCTCCTGCCATGATCAGGTATACCTTCCATGGGACCAGGTTGCTCAGACCTCCATCCATCCTAGCCATGAACAATTCCAGGGATGGGCCATCCACAACTTCTCTGGGCAACCTGTTCTAGTGTCTCACCACCCTCACAGTAAAGAATTTTTTCCTAATGTCAAACCTAAATCGGCCTCCATCAATTTGAATTCATTCCCCTTTGTCCTGTCACCCCATGCCCTTGTCCAAAATCTCTCTCCAGCTCTCTTATAGCCCCTTTAGGCACTGAAGGGTCTCTAAGGCCTCCCTAGAGCCTTCTCCAGGCTGAACATCCCTGACTCTCTCAGTCTGTTTCCATAGAAGAAGTGCTGCAGTCCTCTGAACGTCTTTGTGACTTCATCTGGACTTGCTTCAACATGTCCATGTCTTTCTTGTGTTGTAGATCCCAGAGCTGGACACAGAACTCCAGTTGAGTTCTCACAAGGGCAGAGTAGAGGGACAGAATCCATTCTCCTGACCTGCTGCTGGTGATGCAGCCCAGGACACAGTTGTCTTTCTGGGCTGCCTGTGCGCATTGTCAGGTCATGTTGGGCTTCTCACCCACCAATACCATCAATTAGGTTAGGTTAGGTTAGGTAACAGGTTTGACTAGATTAGATTAGGTAATAGGGGATAGGTTGGACTTGATGATCTCTAAGGTCTTTTCCAACCTTACTGATTCTGTGATTCTGTGGTTCTATAATTCTTTCTCCTCACAGCTACACTTGATCCATTCTCTGCCCAGCCTTTGTTTGGTTTTGGGATTGTCTCAATCCAGGCGCAGGACCTTGCTGTTGGTCTTGTTGAACTTCATGATATTCACACGAGTCCACCACTCAGTGGTTCTCTGATGGCATCCCTTCCCTCCAGCATCTCCACCGTTGCTCTAGATACCCTTTTAAAGGCCAGTTGCATGCAAGACCATCTCCAAGGGATTAGGTCACCCTGGTCTCAATGTGGTTTAAGGCTTGATTTTGAGAAGTAATTATTTTCTTGACTCTCAAAAAGAGGACTGACTCCTTGCCAAAAGGAATTTCTCTTAAAAATGCAAAGCTGTAGCTTAAATTACTGTGAACTCTGGGCTTGTCTCCAGAATGAAGGGTGGTGAGAAGGATCATGATGAAGTCTCACAGCTCAGAGGAGAAAGTCTGGTGGCCTGGAGCAGGGGCTGCATCCCCCAGTGAGAATGGTAAGGACCAACAGCTCAAGCCTTCAATAACTGCTGCTGGTACCAAAACATCCTCCACTTGAAGGGACAACATTGATGGGACCTGCTTAACATGATCTCCAGACAGGAGCAGTGCCATAAGGACTCTGCAGCTGAAAAATATCCTGTGTGCTCAGTGCAAGGCAGGAGAGGAACAAGACTAATTTGGCAACACGAGAAATGCCACAATGTTTATTTCCACTGAGATCTTAATTTTATTTTATTTTTTTCGCTTTCAATTGAAGATTGGCACTTGGAAAAATCATTAAGCAGTGGTGACCAGAGGGAATCATGCAGCTCATCATATCTTTATCATCACAGCTATTGATCAGAACCACAATGAAAAGGGGCCAACAACCCTAAACAACACTAGGCGAGAGCCAATGAAACAAAGGTCATTAAGAGCCCTGATGCTTGATTTGAGTTTAGAAGACACAGATGACGGGGAGCAGTCCCTGAGACATCATTTGCCCATAACTTAGAAACAGTGAGGGATTTCTGTAATATATCTGTGGTTGCTTTATTGAGCATAGGGATCGGCATGAGATTCTGCTCAGTCTATTATATAGACAGTGTAACCAGAATAAATCAAGTGTTTAAAATAAATAAATAAATAAAAAACTAATAAAGTACATTTTCAGCTGTGACTTGTAAGTGTCACCGTGATGGATGTCTGTGCAATCCATTATGCAAAGACAAGGCTCTTAACATGAAATTTTAGAATTCAATTTTACGATTTACAGAGAGGGCCCCCCTCATATTTATGGCACAGCAGCCTGTTTTGATTCAATCTCTACGTAATTGAAAACAGTGCCAGGGATTGTGGTTAGTCCTACGGCTGCTATTTAAAAGTGGAGGAGATATAACCACCTATAACATTAATAATACAACTAAAGAGATTGCTTTGCTTGTTAAATCTCAGTCACTTGGTCTCCTCACCCTGGTGGCACTGCTGAACCTGGGGAATACAGACATTGTGCCTCCGTGTGAGGGATGCATTTGATGGGATAAAATCTGGCTGCCATGTGGGTACCCACATCCCCCATCCCATGGCGAGCATGGCCTGGGCCACTCTTGGTTTTTTTACAGTCCTCCACAGGACAGCAAGTTTTTCAGCACATCTTTTTTATTGCAATCACTCATTTTATTATGATCACTAAATAATCCCCTGTTGCACCAAAGAATTTCCATGAGTTTTGTAAAAAAAAAAACACCCAAACCCTGCTTTCTTGTGTTTGCTTTTTTTGTTGTTGATTTTCATCTCTAAGGTATTTTTAAATAAAATTACTTGCGACTGTAGAGCAAACTTCAAACAGACACCACAAGGACCTGTCCAGGATCCCCCATCCTACTCCTGGATGAGGGACCATTGCATGTCCTGGGGGCCATTTACCATGGCAGTTTTCCATCCACTGCCATCCCAGACGAAAAAACATGGCCCAACCAAGGGAAGCCTTTTGTGTTTCTTTCTTGCTCTCCTTTAATTGCCATAAAACTTTGTGTACCTGACGAAGTATTACATGGCTCAGCTGTTAACTCCCATGCCAGAGGTCAGTGCTTTCTGGGGAGCATAGAAAACCACAAATGAAAATTAACAGCATATACACTTTTTTTTTCCCTTTGAGCTGGAAACTGTTCAAGCAAACAATAAAACTTTCCAAAAATAAAATTAAACTGTTTGGACAGTTCTCAGATGTTATTGAAATAACCAATCAAAAAAATCACACTTTTCTATTAAAAAGAAAAATGTTTATTTTTTGAGAGGACTTCTAATGCAGCTCCAGCCGAGAAGAGGACTTTGTATCAAAGCTGCATCTGTAAGCCCAGCTCTGAAGACTCTTGTCATTACTCTGTGTAATAATTTTCCTGAAGTCTGGAACTAATTTTTTGAGAAATTTTTTTTCTCAACACTTTGTGTTTCTAATACTGTATTCTTGACTGTGTAAATAAAACCAGGCTGTAAATAAGTGCAGATGTAGATACCTTCTAGCGGAAAAAAAAAAAAGCAAACAAAAGTGACCGTGTGTAGCCTTCGGTGACAAATAAAAGAATATTTTGTGTTTAAATTGTGCTTTTTTATTTTTTCCCTGTGAAAATGTTGAATTTCTTCACCTCACCTGTTTGGTCCTTATATGGGAGATGGACCTGGCAAAGGAATAGACTGAAAAGTCGTCCCGCTCCTCAAATTTGCACTCAAAGTTGCATATCCCCATCTGTTGACAGGGTACTGAATTGCGAGTGCTCCCAAGGCTTTGCTAGGGATTCAGAGCGGCACTGGGGAAGCCCTTATTCTGATAGAAAGGTAAGCAAACTGGGAAACTACATTATGCACTCCAAAGAATGATAAAAAATCAAGATATCATTCGATTTAGTGATAATCCTGCACAAACCTGTGCATCTGATCCTTGTTCATGAAGAGGGAGAATTAAAACTGCTGCAGCAGATGCCACAGTGATCCAGGGAAACCTCTAAGTGATCCTTGATACCACCTGGTCCAGCCCTGCTGATGGCTTGTTCTGATGCTTCAGGAAAAGATTGACTTCAACAAATCTGGCTATTGTATATATCCTCAATGTGTGTTGAGGAACATGTTCTTGCTGGTCCTTGGGGGTAACCTAATGGGAAGATGAAACATAGGACTGGATGGCAATCACTAGAGAGGAACAGGGAGTTCCTCTATTGCCATTCAGCTTCACTGCCTGGGCATGGCTCTGCTTTCCAAAACCAAGTGATACTGGGTCTTTTAGAACAAAATGTAGAGTCCAGCACTGTGGGGTGGAATTGTCCTCCTCTGGAGGCAGGTGGCTGTGATAGGGGAAATAAACTGCACATCTCTTTCTCTTTTGACACCAGACAGAGCCACAGGGACCAGTACAGGCCTCTTTGCATTGTGTCTTAAGGTAGGTGAGAGGAGTCCTCATGGATATTGCGTGTGCAAGGTTTCCCTAAGGTTTCTACCTGGCTTGTGCCATTCCTGGTGGGATGCTATTCTCTCCACCAATGCGTGTTTTCTTTCAGTGTCAGGTTTCTCAGCCTTCAGTTTCCAGCCACCAGACCTGGTGCAGCTTCTCCCCTCCCGCAACACAAACGTCCCCTTGGCATCAACCAAGTCCCCTCTTTGCTGTTCCTTTGTTACACCGAGCAGGATAGATTCCTTCTGTCTCATAGCCCAAAATCTACTTTCCAGCTGCTGGATATTTTAAATGTCCTCTGGCATACTTGGCCACCTTTCCTTCAGCAGGACAGTTTCACTTGGAGTTCGCTGCCTGTGGTCAGTGCTCTGAAGTGCTTCTTAACACTTCTTAGAAACACAAATCACAGAATATTCTGAGTTGGAAGGGACCCACAAGGATCATCGAGTCCAACTCTTAAACAGCACCACTGCCTCCCTGGTGGGAATCAAACCCCCAGTCTCCCGCATGAGAGGCAGGGACACTCACCACTGTACTAGGGTGGATTTTCTTACCTTGTGCATTAGATGGGATCTTTCTTCCATGTTCATCAGAGATTTTTGTCTCCAAGGAAGACATTGGGTCCTTCTTTCTTGGCCTAGCAAATGCCTATGAGATACTTACATGACAAACTTGATGTCCTCCCTAACACTCTGGTTTCCCATGGGTCTGATCTGCAACCTTTCCTCCAAGGCAGATGCACAGTTTGCATAAGGCAGTTACTCACATGCATTTTCCTGGGCTATGCGTAGCCAGGGAATTCAGATCACCCTGTGACAGTGACCTGCCATCCCCACTACCTACAGTCCATCATTTCCTGTGCCACCTGCGGTTTATCATCAGAAAAGACCCTGCCTTAAATCATTGATAACTGTATTGAAATGCATTGGACCAAGGGTTAAACCCTGAGGGTAGCTAAGGAAATAGCAACATTTTAAGTTGTCAGCAAACCAGGGTTGGCTCTGCCTCGTGGTCATGCCAGATAAGACCAATGTATTAACCAATGTACTATAGGTAGTAAATCAAGTGTTTTCAGGAGAGCGACCCTGCCATGTCAGTCCGATAGGCCAGACTAGACTTATCACATCAAGTTTTTAATAATAGCCTTAGCCAGAGGCCTCTGGCTTATTTTCACAACACTGCAAGGAGAATCTCCTTGCTTTCAAGATGCAAACACAGAAAAAATTGTCCTCTTCTGTATTCCCTCCCCATAGGAGGCAAATAAAGCCTCAAACATGGACCACATCTCACATATAATTGGAAAGTACTAAAAACAAACAATGGTGATTATGTTTGGATGGCAGAAACGGACATGGAGGATAGAACACAGGTGGGTAATCCCCACAGGAGCTCCAGTCTCATGACCCTTTCTTAGGAAGAATTGTGCCACTGGCTGGCATAGTCCACCATATACATCACCTGGTCCCTCCAGGGACTTTTCAGCTTGGTTGATGTGTGTCTTGAGATGGTGTATGTGCTCATGCAGCACAACAGTGTGGGCAGGTAAATAGCAGGTACAGCACCCTTCTATCTCTCCACTGCACAGCATGGATGGGGCAATCCTGCACCTTCAAGCTGGGGAAAGCCCAGGGTTGCCATCTAATCTAAGGTTTAACACCTACACAGCATATAGGCACACCAAGGTGTGCTGCTCACAGCCTACCGCTGAAAGGGAGCTGTATAGTCACATAGAAACATATGTGTATATAGAAATATCTGTCTATTTTTAAGAGGTGCAGCCTCAAGATGAATTTTCAGGTATTTATAAGCATTTAAGAGACTCTTCTATCCCCTCCTGCTCTCCCTTCGCTCTCACAATACCCCATCTCTACTCTCCTCCCTGCAGGTGCACTTTGAGCAAGCAAAGCACTGTGTGATTGCTTGGTGCCCTACATCCCGAGGTCTTGTCATCTGGCAGCTTTTCTAAACACGGCTTTCTTCCTCTCAGCAATTCTGTGGGGACCTTGAGAAATGACTGCAGCAAACATGCCCTGGCACTTCAAAGTTGGAGGGCTGACGACTCTTGAAATGCACTTTTCTACTTGTCTTTTTGGTTTTTTTCTGTATTGCCCTCACATGTCTAGCAACGCCATCTGTGCTGGCACAAGCTCTGGCTCTGGCCATGAACCTGTGCAAGAGAGTGAACCAGGTCCAAGGATGTGTTTAATATTTTCTATGATCAAGCAGGGGAAGGCAGAGTCCTCTATGAAAACCCTCAGAAAGGCATAAAAATTAGTCCTGTTTTCACATTTTGCAACATAGAACTACTTAGACATGGCCAAATTCTTCCTCCTAGATTTACTTTTCTAGCTGCAACATGTAGAAGAACCCACTGCCATACATTTCTCTACAAATGAGAGCAAGTGATTGAGGTCTTAAGTGGTCTGGGTACTGGTTGTGCCTTAGGGCCATCTCCCTTGTCCATAGGACCAACATCTTCAATTGAGTGGATGAACTGGCACTACAGTAAAACAAAGTCAGCTGAACTTGATGGAGGAAACAAGACCCAACCTTTTGAACTTTTTTCTTCTTCATATTTTATTTTCCCTTCCTAGAATAAGAAATTAAATGCGCCCCAGCATCCTGGCAAGAAACACACTGTGAGGAATTTGGCTCCTAAGTCAGCCAACAGGATGAAATTGCAAAGCCAGAAATGTCTTTCATAAAGGTCCTCATTCAGGGAAGGGCTGAAGTACCCATTTCAGCTGGGACTGCAATGAGCGTAAGAGCCCCACTTTACTTGCTCAGACACTTCTGTCATACAACCTTATCTGGGTTTTTTCTCCAGCTCTGGCTGCTTCCTACCTCCTCCCCCTCATCCCAGTGTGTGTAACCTTCCATTGCCCCATTAACACTCATTTTACACCTGCCTGTGAACTTCTCAAGAACAGGAGCCCACAGAACATCATGCCAACCTCTCATTTAGGTTGATTTCCCTTTTTTCCATACAAGACCTTCTTCCATGTGTTCTGAGACCTCATTCCTGTTTGTTTCCCTTCTTTTCACAGTCTTCTGCTCCTTTCTATGTACACTGTGGACTAGAGTCCAGTTTTGACATTAATGGATTGGCCAGGCTACATGGTCTTACAGTCAGAATCAGGACTTGAATTAAACACAGCAGCTGCACCCAAAACACCCTCAGGAAGGTTGTCTTGCAGCACAGCCAGTATTGCTTTTAGAAAGCTACTGCAAGTTTCCATCCAAATCCCTAAAGTGATGAAATGTTAATGGTCAGTAATTTCTAAGGCTTATAGTGGAAGCAAAAGGCTGGACTAGGTGACCTCCCATGTCTACACTGATGAGCTGAATTTTAACCTCCTGGTTGCAGTTGCTGCTCTGTTGAAAAACAGTGGAGGAGAAAGGAAGTCAGGTAGAACTGGGAGAGTCTGGACTGCTTTTTGGGAGTTGGACTAGATGATCCTTGTGGCTCCCTTCCAACTCATAGTATTCTGTGATTCTGTGATTGGCTGAACAATGATAAAAGCTCACTTCAGACCTTCAGTTTTGTACAGAATGATCTGGGGGTGTTGTAATTTTTTTTCTTTTACCACAAGTCACAGAATCACAGAATATTCCAAGTTGGAAGGGACCCACAAGGACCATCGAGTCCAACTCCCAAGTGAATGCCCATAACGGGATTGAACCCATAATCTTGGTGCCATGAGCACCATGTTTTATCTATCTGAACTAATCTCAGGGTCATGTCAATTTTTTTTTCTTTATAACCAACTCTCCATCCCATCATCCCATTACCTAGACCATGTCACTGAGTTTCTTAAACACCTCCAGGGATGGCCACTCCACCACCTCCCTGGATTACCTTTGTAACCAAAAGGCTGTTTATAGAATGAGGATTTCTTTAAATACCACTTAAATAGATAAAATCACTAGCTTTTAACAACCCATAAAGATTAAAAAAGTCATGTTTCAAGATTCTCAAAGTTTTCCTGGAAATTCTTACTGAATCTATTCAAACATATCTCAAATTCACAAATCATTTTGGTTGCCATAAACCCCCTTCCCCCATTTATTACTAATATTTGTAAGGGGCATAAAATAAGAGATTTTGAGCAATAAAAAAAAATCTCCTCTCATATCCTCATCTCTTAAAATAAAATCTTGAAGTGTTTATCAGTCTAACTTTCGATATTTGCTATGCCAATGGATCAAGATGCCCTGATAATAAAAAAAGAAATAACATCAAAATTTATGAAGGCTGTGGATAAATCTCTTTTTTTTAAATAATTTAAATGCAAAAAATAACATAGCTGAAGCCTGCAGAAAATGTCCAGTACTCCAATTACTGGAGATAAATTCTACATAGCCTGTACATTTTTTTTAAAATATGAGTTTATTTTGACATGATATCTGCATTTTCAGCTGTTGGAGAAGAGCAAAAAAGCCTTCCCAAAGCCATTCAAGATAAGTCATTCTTTCCTATCTTTTTTGACTGAAAATACCAATGAAACTTCTTCCAGTTATTCCCCATCTTCCTCTGGTCTCTTCTTATTAGTCTTATCATTTGAGTGCCTCCTTTGATATATAATCCCTTTATGTTGAGCAATGATAAATCAAAATAAAGTGCACCACTGAGTGATTTTATTGTTATTAAAAGGTCAGCAGAAAGAGGTTCACATCCTGTCACATATCCTAGAGAATTCACGGGAGTTTCATTAAAAAAAAAAGAAAAGAGGCACCATGCTTCTTGAATATGTTTAAAAGCTACAACATCTCTTCAGTTGAGCTCTGCAAAGGATCTTGCAACACAGCATGGCCTAGACTGCAAAGGTTGCAAGAAACACATCCCTGTCCTTTAGAGGGAATTGCAAATGTCATCCCTGGCTAACGGGAATATTAAATTAGTAACACGATCTGCTTGTCTAGAAGGTGCTGACTCTCCAAGACCTTCCAAATGACCACGGTCCGTGATGCACAACAACAGTCTGCATTACCCCCACCACAGGCCCCTGTTGCCCTGTCCTGCTGCCTTAGCAGCCAACAGATCCTGAGGATACCTTAGGGAAGATTGTTTTAGGAATATTAAAGTCTTCTGAAGAAGCCTTATCACCCCCTCTCTCACACTACAATGATGTCTGAAACAAGCATTTATTTAACATTTATTAAGGACCTGTCAATAAGCTCTTCCCGAAAGCGTGTTTTTAAAATAATTATCATGCCGTTTCCCATCACTTGCATGAATGTAACAGCCTGATCCTGCAAGAGCTTGCTTGGTTAGCATGATGCCCATGAGAACATCTCTCAGAGTATCAGATTTTATTCTTCTCTGTATTTCAGGAGCACTAATCCAAGCACCGCCAGGCCATGGCAGAAAGTGTCCAGCAGCAGCTGAAGACAAAAAAAGGGAAGGTAAGAAAATGCAGCACATTTTACATAGAGTCGTATTCTTTCCTCACCTTCTAGCTCCTTTTCAGCAGACCAACATGATTTGGGGATGGCACAAGAGGCAACACAGAAGGGAATAGGGAAAAAGAATGGTTCCTCTCTCCCTAAGAAAAAAACCGGATCAAAAGCACCCTCAGAGTTAGGATTGGCTAAGGGTTAGATCCACACCCCACCACCCCCTCCGTTTTTGGAACATACTCATCTTGGGAAAGAAAATGGCAAAGAAGAAAGAAGTATGTACATTTTATGTACGTAAGAATGTACATTTTCAATTTTTTACCAAACTCAATTCATTCACCAGAGTCATTTAAAAAAAAATTTTGCACTCAGTTTGGATGGAAGAATTCACCAGGCAAAGGCACTAACATAATTACCTGCTAAAGGACAGGTAGTAACAGGCAAGTCAAAATTCCCCAAACTCTGAGCTCACTGGAGCATGCGACCCAGGCTCAGAGCTCCAGACCTACCATTTTGGGCAGCGAGAGGTAATCCACCACTCTTGCTTCTCCAGGCAATGCTGTACCAAATTTCTGGAGCAAACCTGCTGCCAGCTATGTGCATATCCAGCAGATCTCCTGCCTTACACCAGCCTGCAGAAGCTGCCCAGTTTTCAATGACTTTGCCTCATTTTCATCCCCTCTGCCACCAGCCCTGGTGCACAGAGCTTCAGGAGTTCAGTTTTGCTGCAGAGAGACCCATACCGGCCTCCAAAGGGTTGGGATGTCATGTGCAAGCAAAGTAAGCGAAGGAAGAAGAAATTAGCAAGGAGGTGGCATATGCCTTGTCCCCGCTGGTCATGTATTAGCAAAGCACATGGGCTGTTTGCACAACACAAACACATCACATGGTGTTTGCTCAAAAATGGCTTGGGTGAGCTATTAACACTTCATTAATACGTGATGAAAGGCAAATTTAGAGAGCTCCCCAAAGTGGCTAAAAGCTCTGAGGGGCCCATAACTGAAATGATAATGTAATGTAAATAAGGCTGTGGAATACAAAGATTGGGAATTAGTATGTGATCTAACAAGAGCAGCTAGATATTACCGGAAATGCATTCCCCATCTTCCCTCCACCTTCCTCAATTTCATGTAAAGGTAGTATTGCAAGATTATAAATCACAAGAACAAAATTTTCCATCTCCAGGAAAAAAAAGCCAGCAGGAGGGGGGGGGGGGGAAGGAAAAAGGAAAAAAGGGGGAGTTAAAATGCAACAAGATTTATATAGATGCATCAAATTCTCCTACTTTTGCATAAATGTTTTTTTCCTTTTTCTGCCCATTCCCCCCTCCTTCCCTCTGGACTATTTTTGTAAAAAAATACTGGGTGCAGAAAATACACTGGTATGCAGGGGACATTTCAAAAATTGGATTTGATGTGTTTCTTTAGACTATTTTGAAACATCATCGGTCCTTATCTCAGAAAATATTTCACAGCTGTGCCACCTGAAATCCCTAGAGGAGTGTCCATGTTTCTCATTAACTCAGACAGAATTAGTTCAGGTGAGATTGTCTGACTTTGGCCAATGACACCAAACTCATTTTAGGCAGAGAGTGGAGAGCGAGGAAAGAAATCCATTAACATTAATATCTTCCTATCCATTACTGATTGTGCTTATTTTTAGTATATTCGAACTGGACTGAACGAATCTACTCACAGTCCAACTAATGCATCTCTTCTCATTTTTAGGTATTTGTTTTACATTAGGATTTTTTTCCAGCCTTGAGGTCACTATGCCATCAGCTATCCATGAGAATACGATTCAAGTGTGCACTTGAATCCAAACCTGTCACTGATTCTTTTCAGACCTGTCATATATTGTAGAAGTAGCTTCTTCTCCAACAAATCACACCTTGAGTACTGTGTTCAGTTCTGGGCTCCTCAGTTAAAGAGGGACGTTGAGATCCTTTAGTGTGTCCAGAGAAGGGCGACAAGGATGATGAAGGGGCTGAAACACAAGCCCTATGAGGAGTGACTGAGAGAGCTGGGGTTGTTCAGGCTGGAGAAGAGGAGGCTAAGGGGAGACCTTATCGCTCTCTACAACTATCTGAAAGGGAGTTGTAACCAGCTGGGGGGTCGGTCTCTTCTCTCTGGCTACCAGTGATAGAACGAGAGGACACACTCTTGAACTGTGTGAGGGGAGATTTAGGCTGTACGTTAGGAGGAACTTTTTCACGGAGAGGGTGATCTCTCAGTGAAATAGGCTGCCCAAGGAGGTGGTGAAGTCACCGTCCCTAGAGGTGTTTAAGAATCTGTGATTCTGTTATTCTGTGAAATGTGGTCAGAGATGTCCATCCTGTCTACCATTAGGCTCCTGAAACACTGCCATCCATCCCACTAATTGCAATACTCTGCTGTTATAGTCAATCTGGAAGAACAGGGCCCTGATCCATCTCATCCTAAACCAAATGGCTACATTAGGGCAGATGTTTCACATTCTAGAATTCACTATTTCTCTTCACTGTCTATGAAGGGAGGTGAAGCCAAGCTCACATGGTGGTTGCCATTGGCTGCCATGAGTCTCACCCTCACTGACAACTCCTTGGCCATGTGCACTTATTCCTCCCAAGTGAACAGACTGCTGCCACGACCTCACAGAAGACGCCTGCGTGGAAGGAAAAACTTAAATTATTTTTCAGCAGTAAATCTATGCCCTGAAAATAATTTTTATCAAGTAGCTCGGAGAGATTTTCTTGGAGGCTCTATGAAGAGTTAAAGAAGCATAGAAAGTTCTGTGTCTTCGGGGGAAATAGAAATTCCTGGCTTTCCAAGGGGACATTAATGACTAGCAGATGGTTAAAAGACTAGAAAAATCAGATAGTTCAAGGACAAAATAGAAGCACTCCTACATCAAGCTACCTACTGAATTAAAATATTAGGTATCCCTGTTTTTTGTGAATGAAATTCACCAGCACTGATCTGTTTAGGCCAAGACAACTAGGTTTATATCCCTGCTCCAGTCAAGCCTCTGGCTTGTACTCACATTTACTTGTACTCACAAGTAAAGACCATTAGTCTTTACTGGTCAAGCCAGGTGCCATTTCTCCCACCACACTCCAATAAGTGATTTTTCACAGAAATGCAAAGTGAAGTATGTTTTTCATCACTTCTGGCCCTTTACACTCTCATTCCACATCCCTCTATGTGTTGCTTAACGTGAGAACAGTAGATGCTGCCTGTTTCCAAACCTGGGATGCAAGTCTGGGGATTTTTTCATCTTTCCATGAATCAGTTTGATTAGCCTTGTTATTGCTAGTGGCACATGGATCAACAGTTATCAATAGCCAAATGCATAACATTTGCCACAGCTTCTCTGTGTGGCAGGTCCTCACAACGACAGCTTGCTACTTATTAAGTCAAACACATTCAGTATTATGTCAATTGACAGATGTCTGGTTATTTGGCACAAAAATAGGAGCTCAATTCTCACGGATGCACAATTGTGCTGAAATATATATGTTATTTAAAAATGTAGTTACCTTCACATAAGTGCAAATGTTTACTTCTTCTGTGATGAACAGCAGCTCTTCACATCCTCGTCTGAATTCAATTCACTTATTTCCAAATCTCTGAGGAAAAAAAGAGAAAAAAAAAAGGTCCAGAATCACGTCCATGGCTTATCAAGGCCAATTGCTGACTAGCAAACATCTGTCCTGTACCCATGTAAACCCCACCAGGGAAGTGCAGTCTTCTGAAGTTTTGGAAAGGAGGACAGCAGGGCTGCTGGATCCCTGGCTGGAAGCAGTCCATGCTGTACACATGGCTTGGGAGCAGAGAGCCAAACAGCGGCTTGTGTTTTTATCCATTTTCTATGCACACACTGCAGGGTTTATAAATCTCCACTTTATATCCAGAATATTTCTGGAAAACAGATTGCTTCTGACAAGGGTTTCTTTTTTATTATTTTATTTTTTAAAGTTAGATTTTTTTAATACAACGTGCTACCATTGTGCTATATACTGCAGATGACAAACTTCACAGCTGGTAATTTCCAATAATTTTTAACACTGTTGTGAGAGTCTGTATTTTTATATCATACCATATATCTGAAATACTTTGGAAAAATATAAAATTATATGAAATCACTAATAAATACATCTCAACAGACAGATACACACATGAGAAAACTTTCTGATTTTGATTTTCTGCTATATGATATCTTTATCTATTCTCCATGTATCACTCTCTGAGGTTTTTACTGGAAGTAAAAACTGGGTTTTTACTAGGAAGCCAGCAAAATTGGACAGCCTGTGCTGACCAATATCCATTTCCATGCAGAAGCTTTTCTGTCTTTGGCTCTGAAAATCTCAGGCTTCTTTCATGTAACAAGTCATGAAAAAGCTCAACCTTATGTTCTTTACCTTGCACTGTCCATGAAAGAGCAATATGCTCTACCTATGCTAGAGGGGCAGCAAGTGAAAGAATTGGAGCACCTAGAGAGGCAAAGACACAAATGGAACTCAAACTAGCCATTTCTGTTAAGGACAACAAGAAAGGTTTCTATAAGTACATCAACAGTAAAAAGAGAGGTTGCAACAACCTTCACTCCTTATTGGATGCAAAAGGAAATATAGTAAGTAGAGATGAGGAAAAGGCAGAAATACTTAACACCTTCTTTGCCTCTGTTTTTAACAGTAAGACAGATTGCCTGCAGGACAACTGGACTAGTGGGCT
>WEKX01007513.1:319430-331418 GCA_013390025.1 Pitta sordida
CTAAGTGCCGGGTTCTTCACTTTGGACATAACAACCTCATGCATCGCTATCAGCTGGGGGATGAGTGGCTGGAG
This sequence comes from Pitta sordida, assembly GCA_013390025.1. Lineage (NCBI taxonomy): Eukaryota > Metazoa > Chordata > Aves > Passeriformes > Pittidae > Pitta > Pitta sordida. The sequence goes on from WEKX01007513.1 coordinate 319,505, forward strand.
AGTGGCGAAATGGAGAGGGATTTAGGAGTAATGATTGACAGGAAACCTAATGTGAGCCAGCAGTGTGCCCAGGTGGCTACGAGGGCCAATGGCATCCTGGGCTATATTAGGAACAGTGTGGTCAGTAGGACTAGGGAAGTTATCCTTCCCCTGTACTCGGCGCTGGTTAGACCACATCTTGAGTACTGTGTCCAGTTCTGGTCTCCCCAGTTTAAGAAGGATATTGAGCTGCTTGAGAGGGTCCAGAGAAGAGCAACAAGGAGAGAGGAGACTCAGAGGTGACCTGAATGCTGTTTACAACTACCTGAGGGGAGGTTGCAGTCAGGTGGATGTGAATCTCTTCTCTCAGGCTGATGACACCAGAACAAGAGGACATAGCCTCAAACTATGCCAGGAGAGGTTTAGGCTGGATGTTAGGATGAGCTTTTTCACAGAGAGAGTGATCTCTCATTGGAATGGTCTGCCCACGGAGGTGGTGGAGTTGCCGTCCCTGTAGGTGTTTAAGAGAAGACTCAATGAAGAGTTCAGTGACATGGTTTAGATGGTGGGAGGCTTGGATGGATGGAGCATAGTGCCCGTAGTTCCACGCTTGTGGGTCTGGGAGTTGGACTAGTGATCCTGTGGGTCCCTTCCAACTCAGAATAACCTGTGAAACCTGTGAAACGTAGATAGGAAACAGGGACAGGAGACAGTAGGGAACCTGAGAAGCAGATTTTGATTGCTCGCACTGAGACTGCAAAGCAGAAGAGTGGCTGGACCTGGGTCAGGTTTCTCTGCAACCTTTGATCTCTGAGGTAAATTTGGTTGACAATATCCCCAGCTAAGCTGTGTGACAGAGTACAGTTAGATTAATGGTTGGACCCAATGATCTTAGGGAACTTTTCCAACTTTAATGATGCTATGATTCTAAGCCCCTGAATTTTCTAATTTGTCTGGCAATGAATTGTCTGGCAATGAACTGCAGCAGGAGGAAGCTCAGCTGCAGACAGTTGCCACAGGCCAGGGTGGTACTCAGCACCAGCAGGAGTCAGAGGTGTTATGCTTAGAGCTAAGGTGGCACTCTGCATGTCCAGCCACAGGGCAGAGGACCTCATAGAATAGTAGGTCTTACACTGAGATCATCCCACAGAAGTTTGTAGGCAGAAAGTGAAGTAGCTGCACTGGACAAGACAACAGGATGAAGCTGGATGAGGTTTTCCAAAAGGAGGTGGTGCACCAGAGTAGAGCACACAGAATGCGATTTCAGTTCTGTTCATAAGAAGTTGACCATTTCTACAGAGGTTGAATTTCTGTTCCTGCCCAGTGCCATGCTGCCATGTGTCTTCTCCAAGCTATTCAGCATACATCATTGGCTCAAACATCAGCTCCTTCAGCTGCTGAGCCACTGGATCTAGCTATGTTGGGTGAAAGCATGTCTGTCTTCCACAATGGGCCTTGGCTGATCAAGACTGTGCCAAGGCAGAATGGGCTTTACAATTAGTTGAGTGCACATGTCCATTCTGGTGTGCTCAGGAAAGGGATGATTGTGTGACTTTGCAGCACTGCACTGAGAGCCCTCACATACCTCTGTACTGTTTCTTCTGTGCCATCTTCATAGCCCATTACCCAGTGCTGCACTGAAAACCAGAAAGTGGTACTTCTGGCTTAGCTGGATGTCAATGCAGAACAAAACAAATACCCACATGCCTACTTATTTATTGTGTTATCTGAATTTCTGAAGACCTCTCCTCTCCCCCAAGCAATAATGCAAGGCACAAATTATCTACCATCCCCTGACAGATATTGATCCACAATGCTATCAACAAACCAGAACGACACATACGTCTTATTCAATGTGCAAACATTCACCCATGATAGCATTGGCAGCAAGAAGACCCAGATAAATTTTGTGAATAATGCAATACTCTAAATAAGACATCAAAACTCCCTCTATACATCCCTAAAGTGAATTACTGAGGAACAAGTTATTTTCTCTGTAAATTACTTGCTGTTCTAATTCATGGATAAAGAAAAAAAGGAATCCACTGTTCGAGAGTAATAATGGAACAGTCCTTTCCTCTGAGATGTCCCCAGATAGAGTCCTCCAGAGCATCAGGAGAGCAGTTCTGCTGCTAAGCAACAGGCAGATGCCCAGACAGCTGATGGTTTTACCAAGTAGATGAGTGCCAAAGATAAAATACGGGTAAAAGCAGCAGCAGATTTCATCTTCCCGCTTTTTTCCCACCCTCACCAATTTCATTCAGATTTGACAGTCAGCAGGTGTTGTTTCAGATTGTCATCCACATCTCCAGGCAAATGGAAACAGAAATCCACTGCCTTCATTCTTGTGCCACTAGCACCTAGACCTAAGGAAAGCTTCTTCACTTGCCAGGAATGAGCTGTGTCATTGCACATGAAGGTCCAAGAGGGCAGCCTTAACAACTTACTTGGAGCTGCCATGCTCTGAGGAAGCATCTAAGTCTTCATGTCAGGTTAGATTTCCCTTCCCTTGCCAGATGACTTTTTGTACATGAAGACACAGTCTTGTGTGTGAAGGCAGAATAAACTACAGTGAGACAGCAACAAAACAAGCTGGCTGTGAACGTGCAGTCACACACACCTCTGGGTGTCTCCTTTGCAGCCAGATCTCAGGCCTAGGAAGAAGGCTTTAATCAAGCAGATAAAGCATGGCCATAATCTATTCAAGTCCATATACACATGAATTGCATGACTGAATTTTATTATTGCAGCTTTAACTTTTCCTCTCCATAGTGCAGGAGAGGTGCAACTTTGCAGAGCGCACTACAGAATCAATATTCACCTAGAGCTGTATCACAGAAAACTCACACTCCATGAATATAAAATATCCATGAGGAATTTAAAACATTCCTTGGGTATAAAATCAGGTATAGGGCTAAGTATCCAGAACTTCCTTCAGTACTTTTGGAAAAAAAGATCTTTGTAGAGTTCTTTGGGAAACCAAGGTGCAAGATAGGAGGTATCTGTTAGTGTATTTCAAAGAAAAGCCCACTCTTTGGGAAACCAGTTTCAATAAATAGGTAATCTAGAGGTTTAAACTGAATCTGATTCCTTCATGGCAGCTCAAGCCACATCTCCCCACTTCATCTGCTTCTTGACTTGAAGACTCATTGCAATGCAAAAGAACTCAATTTTTCTGATAATTTAATCAACTTTAGAATCCACCTGAAACAAAAACTGGCTTTTCTCTGGTTTTCTTCAAGTTAAACAAATTTTCTTTTGCATGATGATTTTAAAAAATGCTCAGGGACAGTGCTATATAAATGCTAAACAGGATTCTTCACTACATATTTCATTGCTCAAAGAGTTTGGCTCTACCTTAGTAGAGTCTTCCTAACCATGGAAATGGTACAGATTCACTACTGTTGGGCAATATGGACAAGAGACAAAAGGTAGAGACCTTCTAAGGGCCTCAACCAGCATTGCTATTGAAATAACAAAGCAGGCAATGTCATTGCATGTTGGTTTTCAGTGCTGTGCTATATCCAACACAAGGGTGGTTCATTGACTGTCATAACTTGAGGAGAAAGAAATACTTCACAGATTTTTGGTCACATGGTCTTAATTTGCACATAATAGAAAACATCTCATCAAGAACTTGGAAGCATTTTGTCCTGATCTTGGAGTTCCTACACTCCATAAGGAAACAGAGAAGTGTACATTCATTGTAAAATTATATTGTAAAAAATTAACAAGCACAATGCAACCACAAAACACCTTCAGAATCAGGACAGAAATTTGCTGCCTTACCATAGGGCTTATCACATCCTCAACTTTGCCTCCTCTTCTTTTGCTAAAGAAAGAGGTGACAGCTCTTCAAAATTAACACATTAGAATAATGCTCCCATCTCAGACTGTGGTAATTCATGTAAAAGCCTGAAAAAACTGTTAATGAAATTTAGGTATACCTGAAGTCACAGCTGATAGCGAGAAGATTTGAATTTTGTTAATTGCGAGAATCTGAGAGGAAGGTTTTCTCTATGACTTAAGTTTCAGTTGTATGACTTAACTCAAATCTATATCTAGCTTCCAGCATGACAGAGCAGGTCTGGAAGAACTGTCACTTGCCGGTGAAATTTCTGCTGAATTCTATTTGTTCAAAGTTATTAGCAAGAATGAACAATCTGTAAGGCTACTCAAGCAGACTGTTGATATCTTTGCTTTCAGCAGCAATTTCTTCTGCCTCTGAAAGAAACACTGTACTTGATCCCCTCTGCTCGAGACTTCTGGCTAGAAGCAGTTCCTCCACAGTATGTGAGATATTTTCTTCCTCTTAAGTCTCTGTTTTACCTACCCCAAAATGTTACTGAGCTTTTCTAACTGGAATTTGCAAAGGTTCTTCATAAACAGGCTCTGATTCTGTTTAACTGCTTAGCTCCTGCAGTCTTTGTATTTTTATTCTCCTGGAGGTAAGTTTCATGTAATCTCTGCCAAGCTTTCATAGCTTTTCAGAAAGCAGTACTGAATGCCCTGAGATGCCAAAAAACTCCCCTGTAAGCTCATGCCATTGCAGAGCCCATCCCTCAAAAATAAGTGGGACATGGTAAAATCTAATTCTGTAACACAGTAAAATCTAATTCTGTAAACGCTTGCTGTTCTGAGCTGGAATTTTCCCTGAATGAGGGACTTGATGCGATTTAGTGAATGCTTGAAGTCAGTCTGGAAAAACGCCCTCACATTTCTGAATCCTTACCAAACCCATCACCACCCCACCACATAAAGGATTGCAGGGTGCTTAGCAATCATATCTCCTGTTGAACCACAGGGAAACAGAAAGATAACAGAGAACGAGCAAAGTAAAAGATTCAGACACCTATGTTCTTCATGTGGCATCGGAAGCCGTTCATTTCCCAGGGCAGAAAACCTTACCCATCTGCAACACTGAAGAAAAGAAAGCAACCGAGGTGGTGTCACGATGCAGGAGGCACAGTGTGTAAATCAGGGGGAACGAGAGGTTTTGCTTTGCTAAGGAATGGCTGCATCTCACCTAGAGATCTGTATATGTGATCCGTGACCTTGTCTCGAATACTCTGCAGTTGCTCTGAGGAGCAAAGTTTTGGGGAATGACACAAACCATTTGGAAATTCCTGGGTATTGATAGGAAGGAATGTAAAGGAAATGGGAGTTTATTCTCACTGCAAGAGACAGTGGGGAGGTAGTGATTTAATTGCCAACTTTGGAAAGTATGAAAAGGCTTGAAATTCCTGCTAGCAAACCACTGCACACTGGGAAAACATGGCAACGTAGAAGTGTGCAATGCAAATGCTGGTGTCACTTTCACTGGAAGAATAATAAACATATGGACTGTATTACCAAGGAGTTCTAAGGATGAAAAAGCTTAAATTTTAAGGATGATTTGCAACAGTATTTGCCCCAGTGCATCTAAGGAAAGAAAATATCTTGTCAGTGGATTTTGTGACTAGTGCCAGATGAAAATAGTGGTTCTTTGCCGGCTGAGGCTGGAGCTGACCAGAAGAAGATATGAAGATCAGGTTAGACCCTGCTGGCTCTAACTTAGCATTGAAAAATTTGGCTTAAGAGATGAAAGGGTAGTCAACTCTTTAGATGTGTGCTTCACAGAGGAGAGCACCATGCAACACAACACACAGGATTACAGACAGCTCTCCAGGGAACCAAGCAATCAAGAAAAGCTTATTCTGGATGAGGAGACCTCGGAATTTGGAGAGCAGACAACAGATGAAGAGGAAAATAGCTGGTGAAGAAACATCATCCCAGGAGCCTGGACTGACAGTGGAGTCTGGCATGGAGCTTCTGGGATCCTCCACTATGCAATTTAACTCAAGCGGGATCCCCTGGGAAAAGAACTGGGACCAGTATTATGGGATGCATGTGAAATGCATCTCTCCAGCAGCAGCAGCAGTGCCTGCTGTGGGGCACTGAGCCGGTGCTGCTGCTGGTTGGCTCACCTCCAGAAATCATCTGGCCAATTCAGAGCCTGCTAACAGCCTGCTGACATGGGAATAAGAAACTAATGAGGCCTTAACTCCTGTATGACTACAGGCCAGGATTTGGCTCAGAGCATAGCTTGGAGCCTGGCCAGGCTACGGAGGAAAACATCACCCACAATCTGCGGAGGAGGAGAAGGAGGAGGAGGGTGGCAGTGACCACATGGCTCTGAGCAGCACTGGAGGAGTCTCCATCACCAGCTTCAGGTGTGGGGCATCAGCATGACCCCCTTGAGCGTCATTTTACTGTGCCTTCCTTAACAGTAGTACTGACATTTAATATGTTTTCTCTGCATTTCTCTCCATTTTTGTCAATTTACAGCATGACAATGAAGTAGCAGCAATGTTGGCTTTGAAAGAGGCAAAGGAAAAGTAGTTTCTATAGAGAGATCAGAAAGTCCCACTTTTGCACAGAAAGCAGAGCAAAAGGCCTGATTCTGCTCAGGAAGTAGGTCTTGGCTTTTTCTGCTGAGTACAAAGAGTTGGGGTGGTGTGATTCTCATGTGCTGTATCTTTACCATCAATCACATTTTAATGAGGGTAAATTGAAATTCCAGGCACACATTAATAATGAATGGATGAATTAACTCTGAAGAACCATCTGATGATGTTTTCACTGGGATATGATGTCTATAGGCTAACATCACACCAAATTACTTTATGGACACATATAGGGAAATCTTTAAACTAAAATGTTTGCTCCAAGGCCCAAATCTGCAAAGGGACTTACGTGCAGCTGCATTTCAGCTTAACTGGAATTTTGGAAGTCACAAAATATGGCAGCTCACAAAAACAGCACCTACTTGCCCAGGCATGTCAGCATTCACAGACACCAGTCATTGGAACAGTCTGCCCAGTGCAGTGGTGCAGTCACCATCCCTGGAGGTATTTAAAAGACATGTTGATGTGGCATGCAGGGACATGGTTCACTGGTGGTCTTGGCAGTGCTGAGTTAATGGTTAGACTTGATCATGATAGAGTCTTTTCCAACGTAAACAATTCTATGATTCTATGATTGCTGTAAATGTTCTTTCTATGCCTCAGTTTTCACCAACAATTTTCACAAGAGACATTCTGGCCCTTAGGTCACACTTCTCATATTGTAGCTATTAGTATTTGCAATAGCATCCCAAAACTGCATTTTCTTTTGCCTAAAATCTCAGAAAGGCCTGATGTGGACAAGGTGGAGAGGGAAGTCCCAGACCAGATACCAGAACAGATGCTCTGTCACTTTTGCAAGGTAGATGTCTATAGTATTCACTTGGATAGCAGGATAGCTTGATTTTCAAAGAAAGTGAAAGGGGTTCTAATGTCTGCTTTCTGTAGTAAATGATGCCAGGCTCCAGGCAGTCAGAGAAGACATCAAGAGTTTGTTGTCATGATAAGCAACAAAATTCCCCTAAACCCATCAGCTGTATTCCCTAGAAGTGCAAACTGCTATTAACATGATTTAAAATTCCAGTTTATTAAACCTTGGCTTCTCTGGACATTCCCAGCTCATTCCCCACCATGGTAGCCAAAAAAGTGGCTGCTATAGCTGATAAAATCTGTTTGGCTAGACCTGCAAGTATCACAGCCTATGATGTTTACTCCATCTGGCATGGGGATGCCTGTGAATGTGAAGATTTTTAAAAACACCTTCCTCTACAAAGCTCGGGACACATTTCCTGTTTGATTCAAGTGTTGCAGATTTCCAGTCCAGAGTTATTAAAGAGTTTTTTTACACTGAAGGAAAAAACAAAAAAATTACTTAAAATACTGAAAATGGATGACTTTGGTGGACTTGGGTCATACTTTAGTTCCTAAAGAGCTGCTTGGCCAAGGCAATCAGAAGGCGTCTGCTACCCCCAAGTAGTTCACTTGAATTCACCATTCCTTTCTCCTCAAGATGACATCAAGAAATTATCTGGGGCTGAGGCAGGAGTAGGTTCTGATCTTTCTCACACTAGTGTTACACCTCCATGTCTCCACCAGGCACCACCAAAGTGCAGCTCCTCTCCCAACACAAGACCTCACTCCATTGCAATATGACCTCTTTATTGCTTCATTGCGGAGTTGGGTTTTATAGCAGGTTCTTTGCACTTTGCCATTGCTCCTCAACAAGGTGTTCCCCAGAGCTGGGGTCCCTCCCCCTGTACCCTAACCCTCTCCGCTCTCAGCAGGATACTGTGTAGGAGACATCTCCACCCTCCAGATGTATTTCTGACCATGAAAATCTCCAAACACACACATCCAGCCCTTAGAGCAGCTCCAAAGCCAGAGACATGTGACACCCAATTTCTTACATCATGCGGCAGGATCTCTTCAACACCCTTCAATTTAATGGGCAAAACCTTCCTTATGCTGAACAGACAGATCATAGCTGGTTCAGACATGTTGGTCAGAAACAGCTCTTTCCTCCAACTCACAGCACAGCTAGAACAAGAAGAGACTAGACTGCTTCTCCAGCTTATTTTCCCTTTATCATAAACTTACCTTTCAGGTCCCTTCACCCCCATGCTAATATCCTCAATCCCCACAGGTTTTTTTTCTCAGCAGCCTGTCAACATGCCCCTTGAACTTATTTATAGTCTTATTTATAACTTTGTTTCAGCCACCTCGCTAGTTAACCTACGCCATATGTTTATTCCCCTTTGCATGAAACAGGGATATGCAAGCTCTCCTTTATCCATGTGGACTTTCATTTTCAGATGATGGCCCCAGCTGCCCAGGCCGTCACATGAGATAAGGCGTTTTGCTCCAGCAACCAAAGAGCAGCTCAGGAAGGGTCCAGGGTGATGAGACATATGTCTGCTCTGCACCAGCCCTAACGAAGACCAATACCCAGCAGAAGGCTGGTACATACTCCACAAGCTGCAGACAGTTTGGCACCCTGATGGGATGAAAGTGGACTAGGCTCACCTGTATCTAAAGGGTTACGAACTGAGAAGCAGCTCTCACTGGGGATTTATCCTTGGATTTGCCTTTATTGAATCCCCAGAACTGTTTGTAAAATCTACTCACCTATTCTTATCCTCTGTTGGCTCAGAGGCTGCTGTGATTCAATCTCCTAACCTGCTTTGAAGCCAATGCTTATTTCAGGTGTCCCACAGCTGACCAGTGCCCCCAGCAAACTTTCTCTCACTCCAAATCTCAAGGACGAGCTTCCCAAAAGCAGCAAGGTCTGGGTGGCATTTCCTAGAGTTGCAGCTCCAAGTGCCGAAACCTCCAAGTGCATTCAAGGTAAAATACAAGCAAACTCCATGCGCCACCACTCAAATGACTGGCAGCAAATCATGCAATAAGTGGGGTCACTACTTTAAGGAAGACACTTTCTACATTGAGTGTTGTAAAATATTGGCACAGGTTGCCCAGAGAGCTGATGGGTAGCACAGCCTTAGAAGTGTTCAAGGCCAGGTTGGATGGAGCTTTGAGCAACCTGATCTAGTTGAAGATGTCCCAGCTCATTGTAGTGGGGTTGAGCTATATAACTTTTAAAGTTCTTTTCCAACACAAACCATTCTATGATTTGCCCAGCTTCACATTTCAATTAGCTTGCTAACAGAGATGGTTTCTAAACCTCTCACATCTATTCCTCACGGCTGGGGGTCAGGGGCTATGTGGCAGATGTAATTTGCATGCAGGGCCCCATAAAAAGACCACCATGGAGGCACATAGGCCCTTTTTGCTTTGCCTGCAAGCTCAGCTGCAGCCAGACAGAGCTCTGCTCCTCAGAGTGGCCCCCAACATACCATAAATATGTGGAATAATGACTTTCCTGGGGGATCAGTGGTGATTGCAGCGAGCGGTGAGAGCCCAAGAGGCAACATCAGAGACACAATAGGTCCATGTTCAGCATCAGGGCAGCTTTAGAGGCAAGTAAGCTAATATGTACAACAATGGGTCTATCCTTACTGACTCATTTTCTTTCACTTTCACTGTGCCCTCTGCACAGGGCACTTTGGTTTTCCTCCTTGTGACATGCAAGGAAGATATTTGTAGAACTCATTGCATTCCTCATGCCCTAAAGCCACTTTGTTGTATACCCCACATCTCACAGCCAAACTCTCCTCCCCTGACTGCTCCAGCAGCTGCTCTCTCCTTTTTTACTGTGACAGCTTTTGATCCTTTCAATGGAAAACTGAAACACCCTGTGCTTTTCCAGCCTCATAGCATCCCGTCCCCATCGATTGCAGAGACCTTCAGATCACTGTTTCTCTCATTTTCCAAAGAGAAGTGTTTTCAGTGGTGAACTCCCTAAACCTAGTGGTTCTTACTTAAAATGAATCAACGAACAACACCTCCCCGCCCCACCCCCGCCAAAAAAAAAAAAAAAAAAAACCAACCTACAATAACAAAAAAAAAACCCAACCAAACAAACACCCACAACCACTAGAAAGCATCAAAATAGGCTCATGTTCCCCCTGCCTTCTCCTTTGCTCCTTTTTTTCAGGTCAGCGTTAGACAGGAAAAAAACTCAGGCTGACAGTGATATCTCTAAGGCACTTCAAGGGTCTCCCTTAGGAAACAGCAGGAGTGTCATTATTTTATATTCTCCCAGACAGAATACTAAATTTGGGGAAAAGCCTGGCCCAGTCATAGCAATAAGAAAGGAAACTTCCCAAATTGCTCTCAAGAGCCCTTGGATTCCTGTTTCATTACTTCGGCATGAACAGTCCCAGGTGTCTTTTTTTAATCCCTGTTGATCAACAGGGGCAAGGCTCAGCATGTCTCTGGCGAAAGGCTCATTCAAAATTATAAGCAAGCTTTAATATGAGCATGGGGAAGGGAAAAATACGCACTCTGCAAATTCATTTCACCTTTTCTGTAGTAAAATGTGCTGCATTTTAATGATTTCTGTGTACCAGGACCCACAGATTAGCTTTAAAGCTTTTAGCTGTAATTTTGTTTGGGGGATTTTTTCCACTGTGAAACAACAAAAAAAAGTGCCACAACCCTGCAGGCTTTAAGTAAGAATGTGGACAAGATTGTAAAGGCTCATTTTGCTGGAAAACTGCTGTGCCGGCAAGGGTGGAAGAGATCGTTCAGATATAAAGAGGGGAGGGAAAATCAGATCCAAATATATCTGCAGATAAATATTTTACGAGTAGCTAGGTGGGACCAGGCAGGCACGCGAGAGCTCTGTGCTATGCAAGGCTGCCACCTCCTGGGGTGGGCAGCCCTGATGCCAGGACATCCACCGGAGATGGGGGTTTATTTGGTATCTTAACCCAGAAATAATCCCCTCACAGGGGGCATGAATTGATATCTCCATCTACAGCTTTTATGGAGACCAGAGAGGTTTTTAGAGAAGTGGGTTTGGAGTTTAAATGTGCAGGTGTGGAGAGGGTGGAAGTGCCCATTAGCACCTGAAAAAGGGATGTCAGGAACAAGGAAACGCTGCATGTCATCAGGAAAGCTACACATTTCTCCATTTAATGCCCTGCTGCTCTGTTATTGGCACAGTGTTTCCACCCGTCATGGCTTTGCCAGCCCCATAATCACTGACATCTGCTCTGTCCCTTCTACCAGAGCCACCCAACGGCACGCAGGGGTGGATACTGAGAGTACAGCAGATTTTGCTGGGTGAGCAATGATCTGTTGGAGGGAAGAGATGAGAGGTGATGCCCCACTATCTGCCATGACTACATAGTTCATGGTATCCTTTGGGTGTTCTGACTCCATCTACATGGGTCAGAATACATCTGTGTTGGAGTAGGAGGTTGGCTGCAGCCACAGTTTATGGGTATGGGGCCAGTCTGGGGACTCTTTCCATGGTCTTAAGCAATGGAGAAGCTTTGGATATGGGAGTTTAGGTGGTGTTACTCTTGACAGAGTGCAGGCTATATGCTGATATATTTTAGGAGCATAAAGGCCTTGGTTTAGTGCAGCAACAGAGTCCCCCTGCTCTGTATATGGATGTTATGGTTTAGGGGGGTTTCTGCTGCTCT